>JAJGOT010000546.1:395000-480000 GCA_022457155.1 Cladopsammia gracilis
TAGAGTTCTCAATATCGCAAAAGAGAAAGTAAGTAAAAATTTTATGGCATGAAAACATGATACATGTATCAAGCTACATTTTGGCACTATCTTGAAGTAATTTCACAAAACCGGTGTTAATCTCTCGGTCCGTTTATTACTACTGTTTTCAAAGAGTATTAGGTTTGAAATGTTATTACGGTTTATTTGAAATCAAACATACGGAATATTTTTTTTATTCTTGCAAAATTTTATTTGCCATATACCGTAGTTTAAGATGTCTAATGTGGGATTTTCAACGAGAAGTCTTAAACACGCAAAATTTCACTTTTACTGATTTCGAAGTTTCTTGTTTATCGTCATCATGGTAATATTGATTTTACCAGAAAAAAAAATTGCCAAACTTCAATTCAAAACCAGTTTGTGTAAAAATTTCATGTTGATCTGATTTGAAGAAGACCACTTAAAAGCCCGGCGATTGAAAAATGAAGGATCGAAACACCTTAATTGGCTCTGACAAAAGGTTAGCACTCTAGCCTTCAGCTTTTGAATCTCATTATGGTGGCTAATTTATGGTTTTTACATCTGCTAACTTAGTTGATAAAACCAAATTTTAGTGTTTAGTTAATAAGTATTTAACTTTATTTAAAGGGAACCTCCATTGTTATAATAAATTAACGTTAAATTGTTGGAAATAAAGTCTAAATTAAAAATTTTTAAAAGAAAGGTGCAAACATAATTTTAGTGTGAAAAAAAATGGATATGAATATCACCTATTTTTGCTTTTAAATGTCCAGTGCACTGCCATTTTGAATATTTATGGGGTGTTACAGTTGTCTAATTGTTGCATACAAAAGAACTTCTATTCTTAACAATAACAGCAACCGTAACATGATTGGTTTTGGTTTTACTTCTGATTGGTCGAGAAAGTGGCGCAAGATTTTTTAGCCAATCACAAAGCGTAGCAATGCAAAACCAAAGCAATTGTGTAATTACTTTCAACACTCAATTGAAAACTGCTCTATAGAAAGATGGTAAATGTTAAGCTTGGTAATGAATTGATGAAATGATAAAGATGTAGTGTTCATCATGTCACGAGTGTGGGTGGAGTCTCCGACAGGAATCAAACCTATGACCTAATGAATGCTGGTATCAGCAACGTCAGAAACATCATTGGAGATGATAAATAAAAAAAGATGGTAACTGTTAAAGGGACACTGTCACCTGTTTTAAGTATCACTTTGAAAAGCCAAAAAACATATTTGTTTCAATAGAGACCTAAAAATAATGAATGAATGAATGAATAACTTTATTTACCGAGGGTGACACATTACAGTTGAGAACTGGTAAACTTGTGGCCCTCTCCTAAAATATATAAAACTAATTTACAATAAATAATATAGTGTTAAAAAGGATCTGACAATATTTAAAAATTATGAGATAGGAAAACTATCTAAGCCAGCATAACCTTGCTTTATAAAATTACAAAGGTTCTGTTTGAATGCGTTAATACTGGTGCTAGATCTTATATTAATAGGCAGAGAGTTCCAAAGTTCCAAATAATGGTCCAGTTTTGTTCACAAATACTCTACTAGTGCACAGAAACTAGTATTCATTATCTTTGGCTGTGGGTGGCCAGGATGGAAATGGATGGCAACTTGAAAAAATTGGCCAAAACAGTAGAGTCGTGGAAAAATCGCAGAAAAACTTATTATTAATAGTTTTTGTTCTTCCTTGAAGAAATCACTTGATATTATCTTCTTGGTGTTCTAAAAACAATTTTATGTTTGAGCAAAGGTACTTTGTCATATATTTAGTGTATTTTGACCAAAACACGGCAAAATCTGTGTGACAATGCCCCTTTAAGCCCAATAATGAAATGATTATTTTCTTTTTTCTTTGTCCTATGCTTTAGCTTGGGACACGGATGTGATGAAAATAACATCTTTGACCAATAAATGTCAGTGATTGATGAAAGATATTAATACATTTTAACTTTGTGATTTGCAGTATTCTAACGGACAATGAGATTGACTGGCTTCCTAATAACTGGTTGGATTTACCAAACCTTCAATATATGTAAGTATATACAAATTCAGTTATTAAAATGATATTATCAAATGGTTCTTTGAAGCATTCAACAGTAATTACGCATTCAAATTAAAGCCAGTGAAGATTTCAATGCATCAAACATCAAACATTTGTTGTTAGCCAATGTTTGTTTTTGATTTTTTCATCAGTGCATTTTCTCAAAACTCTTGTATTGACTAATGATTCTTTTTATATTTATGATGTCCAGAGGTCTCAGCAAAAACAAGCTAAAGAAGTTTCCAACATTTATAAACTGCCAGTCATTGATTTAT
Organism: Cladopsammia gracilis; assembly: GCA_022457155.1. Lineage (NCBI taxonomy): Eukaryota > Metazoa > Cnidaria > Anthozoa > Scleractinia > Dendrophylliidae > Cladopsammia > Cladopsammia gracilis. Next base: position 397,343 of record JAJGOT010000546.1, read on the forward strand.
CTGTAAGTACTGTTCACCCTATATGAGAAGGCACTGAACTGAAAATTATGTTTAGTGGCAGATTCTCCAAGCACCTCAAAGCCTCCCTGGAGACTACACACATGCAGATACATCATAAATTATTAACCCATTAACCCATAATATCAAAATTAAAATTCTTATTTCTTGTCCCTATACATTTTCCTATTGAAGTATTGGGGAGAAATTGTTTAGATATCAAGAGAATTCATCTTGTTTGACTGTGTCCTTAACTCTCGTGATTGACCTTTTTTTATTGATAAGACATTGATATTACAAGGATAAATTTGATGCTGATTGCTTTTAGGGCTTAAAGGGTTAACCCCCATGTTTCAGTTTGCTTATCCCTGACCTGCACTGTATGATTATTTCCAACTGAATTAACTCATTCACTCTCAGAGTCAACAATGGAGACACTAGTGTATTTCTATTTTTTGAGTCTGTCAATGAAATCTTTTCAGCAGTACTTTTGTTAGATACCATTAATTTTGTTTTTCAATATTTTACAAAGTGAAATTTGGTATTTTTCTTGAATTTTGATATTTGGCACTCTTGTGAGTTAAAGAGTTAAGCATAAACTTAATGGCTTGCCTGTAGCACATGTGTATCCCAAGCAAGGTCTGTATAGCTGCAGTATTGTAATCTTCTGCTATGTATCATAACAGGGGTCTGGATCAGAATGAAATTCCAAGCATCAGTGTTCCTAACCTTCAGCCTTTCTATGGAAATGACTCCAAGCTTGTTCATTTGTAAGTAAAGTTCCAGGGCTGCCTTAATTATAAGCACTCTATTTTAATTAATTAGTTAGTAATAAAACTTTTTATTCCCTGGACAAATTTAAAAATTAATTTTGTGCTTCTGACACTCTTTCAAATAAGGTTGTTGAAATAACTTCTCCTTCTTCTTAAAAAATACAGTCCACAAGCACAACACTGTCTTTTAGAAGATGAATACTTTATATAGCTTTCACTTTATAGTGCCTTGGTGTTTTATTGTATAAAAGCAATCTAAAGATAATTATAAGAAGGCCACAGGTTTCACTGTAGTTTTGTCGTGTATAATGTCACAGTTTATGTAGGACAGCTAGATACAGGTAAACATATAAAATAATGTTTACATCTTTGTTACTTTTATACAGTCAAAGCTCCCATAAGTGGACACCCTTGGAAAGCAAAGACGGTGTCCGTAACTGGAGCTAGCCGCTTACGGAATGATTCTCATAAGAGGCTGCCATGAGTAGAGCTGTCCGATGCTTATGAGGGGTACTGCGCAGAAAACTTTGACTGTATGATAGTGAAATGATACCATCTTCACTCTCAATTTCTCATTCAACTGACTGAGAGCAATAAAAAAAATTGACAATGGAAAGGAAAACGTTTGCCATTGAATTTTTAATACACTGTAAGCAGCCAGCCGCTTGCTATCAGGAAAGAGAGAGAGAGAGAGTTTGACAGACAACTGATTGAACCATGATTTCATAAAGTAAAAGCTTCAATGTTTTGCTTGTTGTGAGGATGCTTTTTACTAGCTTCAATGCTATGGTACATTGTTTTGTAAGACTTGGAATTTGCAAATTGCAGGAATGCAAGCAACAACAAAGTTACTTCTATTTCCACTGGTGCATTCTCTGGTTTGATCCATCTTAAAGTTCTGTAAGTATAAGTTTTAGAATACTACTAACAATAACTGCAGTGCAAACTTTACTAGTCTAATAATATTAAATATCAATATTTTAACTTAGAACCAACATTTTTGCAGGGGTCAATTCAATAAAACTTTTACAAGTGTAATTTACAAGTGTAGCCATTGTTTCAGAGGTTGAAAATAATAGCTACACTTGTCAATTACACTTGTAAAAGTTTTATTGAATTGATCCCAGCTTTTACTAAGTGCTGTTGACACTAGGAGTGATCAGAATATCTGGTTCATGTAATTTTAGGTTGGCAACCTAAACTGCAACTTGCAGTTTAGTAAAAAGTCTGAGTCATTAACCGGGGGTCAATTTTATAAAACTTTTACGAGTGTAATTTACAAGTTAAGCTATTGTTTTCAAGCTCTGAAACAATGGCTACACTTGTAAATTACACTTGTGCAAGTTTTATTAAATTGACCCCAGGGTTTAATTTAAGTAATGTTCCGCATAAGAACTACCGTAAACTTCATTGTTCTGCGGCATTGGCTCCTTCCCACGTAGATTATCTTTGGTTTTAAGAAATAGAGGAAGGGCTGATGTTTCGTAATTATATTTCAGTATAAAAATAAAGAAAATCCATTTGCGTCAAATAAATTATAGGAAATGTTCGTGCTTAACCAATCAGAAAAGCATAAGACAATAGGTAATAATTTTGCTTCTTTGATGAAGTTCCCCAAATACAATATCTTTTAAAAATTGCATGTTGTGCGATTGGGTCTCACATTACTTGAAACCTTACAAAAATTACACAAAATGCACCTTGAACTGTAACTTTTGAGCAGTTTTTCAGTCTAGGCCAATGAGATCACTAGTTGTAGTTAACAATGAAAAAAGTTGACATTCCATCGTGCATTGCCGTTCAGCACTTTCCTTCTTATGCGGATCATTACTTAATTATTATGCAATCAATAAGATAAGTACTGCATACAGTATATGTAAATAATATACTTATTATAATATGAAATGTTCAATTTGCCATAGAGAACTGCAAGTGAATGAGATGGAAACCATTGCTGCCAATGTCTTTTATGAAATACCAGAGCTGCTACATCTGTAAGTTAGTCTTAAATTATTGATCAGTTTTGAAAAGTATCTTGACTACTAAATGGACAAATGGTTATAAACAATCACATTTTCGCTGACTAATGACAACACACAGGCCTTTTTAGAAACTTTTCATGTATATCAAGAATCCCCCCAAAATAATACAGAGGGATTTCAGAGGTAATTTAAAAATGCTTATTTCCAAATGCATGTGAGTAGTGTCTCAAAGTAATGTGCTGCTAGGCAATAGCAACAGTTAGACACTTTTTTATTTGAATCATAAACTATGAAGTGACATACTTTGTAAATGATTCTATCTAGACCTGTTTTGATTTTTTGCTTTATTTTAATATTTATAACTTGTAACTATTTAGTTTAATGTTTTGGCAAAATGGGACAAACTCTAAGTTCCCTTTCAGGGTGTCCCATTTTTGTGCACTTCTTAGAAAGTAAAATGTTCAATCATTATGGAAAAAAAAAAAAAAAAAACAGAGAATAAGAAAGCGTTCTTACACTCACAATAATTTTTTATTTTATTTTTAGTGACCTACGAGGAAACCGCCTGCAAAGCATAACAGCAGAAGCCTTCAGCAGTCCATTTGAAAATCTTCCAAAGCTGCGAGTATTGTAAGTGAACCCCTAACCAAAGATATTAGGGCCATTTATACAAGATGGCTTATGTAAGCCGCGACCTGACCCATTATATGAGTGCGGCTTACATAAGATGTGAAGTGCTCAATCATATAAATGGTTCACGTCCAATAAGTTGTTTGTGTAGAAAGTAAAAGACAAACAAACCAACTCCAAAACGCAAACCGAGAATTAATGCATAGAAGAGCAGCCGAAATGACGCACATAAACTCAGAGAACAAAATTATTGACAGGACAGCTGAACCCATAAATCACTGAACGACAAGGTGACCAATAACCGAACATAAAAACCAGCAAGCAAAAGAGAGGACAGTGAACGATTCCTTATGCTATAGTATGAACATGCAAGAACTTTAATTATTAAGTTTAAAAAAAAAATCGGTTTATAAATATATAGACCTGTCATCCAGTTTTTCACACAAAAGTATTTCTCCATTGCCATGACTTATATACCTTCTCCTGTCTGACCTCTTAGCTCAGTGCTGAAAGATCTTAATCCAGAGGTTGTGAGTTCATTTCTCACTGGTTTTAATTAAAAGGTTTTTTCCTTTTATTCCTGTTATTCCATATCTTTTCTACGATTTACAGTCCAGAATGATTTGTAAGGGTTTTACCCTTCTCAGCACTTATAACAAATATAATTTTAAATTTCATTACTAATATTAAATTTATTGACTGTTAGTCAATTATAGCCAGAGTAGTAAATAACTGCAGTACAACAGCATTCAAGGGCCACTTTTATTCTTTTTAGGATTTTAATGCAACAGCAAAGTCCAAATCAAGCAACGACTGTGATGTACAATGCTTTCAAGAATCTTCCAGTTTTAGAAGATTTGTAAGTTGTAAATTACCACACATGTATTATTTTCTATTTTAACCCTATTTTCCTGGACTTTTTTTGAGTTCCTGAACCTGGGGATTGTGCCCCCCATTCACAACTTTAAGAATATTAAGGCTATGACAATGTAACCTAGAGGGTACATAGTATGTCCAAAACCGTCTCCTTTGCGGTTCACACAATGGAACGATGACATCATATGACGTAGTTATTAGGTAATTAGTTATACGGCCGCCATCTTGGATCTGCCATCTTGGATTTCTGAAATTTTTCAAAACCTCTTAAAAACCATCCAAATTATTGACTCAAAGTTAATCAAAACCAATATTAAATATTAAACACTAAATGATGTAAACATGTTCAACGTGGGCGGGCGGCACACAACACGCCCGCAAAACATTCTGCTAGCCATGACCCTGAAAAATGATGAGCATAGGTTCTATGAGTATGGGGCTGGCCAACGAAAGCTCTGCTACAACATGTACAGTTAATGCTGCCTCAATGATGACATATGATACTCAAAGTTTATATTTGACACTTGGGTCTCATTTTCTTTACTGATTTGGTGGGTACCCTGTGAACTTGTGGGTGATATGATTTGAAGGGTTAAATGATTTGTTGACCCTATTACAGTAGTTATAGTATTTGTCATTCTTTTTGTAGGTGGCTTAATGACAATAGGTTGACACATTTTCCACATCCAGCACTATCTCAAGAAGCATTTCCTTCATTGTTGTATCTGTAAGTATTTTCAACTAGTAAAACTTAAGCACAGAAGATATAACTCTGCTCCTTTGAAATCATGATCAATAAATAAGCTTGTCAACAGCTTCTGTACATCCAGGGTCTCATCTCAGAACAATCTAATTCAACTTTTTACATTTACATTTTCTGTAATTAAGTTTTTTCTTTCCATTTCATCATTCTAGAACCATGAACCAATAAATAGTCACTAAGTCAGGAGTACACCATGCATATCTTTGATGTTCTGACTGAGAGTTTTCTTGAGGCTGACCTGAACATTAAATTTATTCCCTTTTTCCTCTTTTTAATACAATCCAACAATGTTCATGTATGAATAATCATGGTAAATGTAAAACTGAATAATCATTAAATGATTATTTAGTTTTAAAATTTACCACTATTAATATCTATAATAAATTTATATATTCATGTGTTTCATTTTTATTCAGGCATTTGGAAAATAATTTAATTACTTCATCAACAAGTTTTTCCAAGACAGATTTTCCACCATCACTTGAAGATCTACATGCGTAAGTTTTTCTAATGTGGCTATGCACAATATGTCACTCAGTCTGGTAGTTTCCCTAAAATCGTTTTTACATAGCTGGGTATTTAAGGTGACTCCTTAGTATAGCATTATTTTTAATTGACGTCACAGTGGGCATGATGGGATTGAAATGCGGACAAACAAGAAAGCACTTTCATGTGTTTTGTCTTGTTTTCCTGTGCAATAGTGTTTTGTTGCATTCCTTTTTACCATTCCTCAAAAATAACTAACATCGAGAAGAAAGTGAAGCGAAGCGAAGCAGTCGAATTGAAATGTTTGTCCGCATTTCGATCCCATGATGCTTTGTGATAGTCTATTTTTATCATTCGGGAAAAATGCTATTGCAGTGTGCATCATTACTGTGCATAATTTCTTGTGTAAGTTTACTTTCTGGCAGCTTTAGTCATCCCTAAATCCTGAAAAGCATCAAAGCAGTACAATTTTCATCCAGCGCTAAGCTTCCATCAGAGTTTTACTGGTCGTATAAAAAGACCTTAACGACCATGTCAATTCATAGTGAGCGTGATGGATTCATGACATTGGTTGGATTTGATTGGCCAGCAAATGGCACACAAGGTATCCATCATGCTCGCTATGAATTGACATGTACAGTTAGATCAGTTTATACAACAGGGTAAAACTTTGAGCAACAACCAGACATTTAAATACCATCAATTCACATGACTCTGAAGATGACTTCTGCTCAGGTTGTTGAAACGTCAGTCATTGTCAACAACAACAGTTCTTTTCAGAACTACACTAACCCAGACGATCACACTTGACAGACTACTGATATTCCTGGGTTCAAACCATTGACAATAATATTATGTGTAATATCTTACACAGTATTACTAAAAATTAATGTTTTTCTCCTTTAATCTTTTTTCAGGAGTCAGGAAGGTGTTTATAAACCATTTGAAAAGATCACCAGCTTACAAAGACTGTAAGCCTCAACTTTAGGGTGACCCCATAGCTGTCCAAACGATGTCTGTGATTGGAGAACGATACAATTGACACATCACTTGAACAATGCCCCTATCCCTAATCCTTATCATCTTCTTAGCGAATCACAGACATTGTTTGGACAAGTGCTGGACTACCCCAACTTTATATGTTACACACTGTATAATTAAAACCACCAAGTTCCTTACACATGATCAGTTCAAGGAATGTCATTTTTCCTTTCAAAAGAAAGGTTTAAATGTATAAATTGTATGATGCATAAATCACCAAAAAATAATTTGTTTGATTCGATTTGTTTAATATGTAATAATTATTGGTTGTTCTGACTTATTATAATTGCTCTTTGCTTCTTAGATTTGTTCATAGCAATCAAATACCTAATGTTCAAGAAGAGGATTTGTGGTTGCTTAACAATCTACAACAACTGTATGTACAACTCTAATGATTACAATAACCCCCCCCCTTGAGTGTTGTTTTGTTGATAAGCACCCCCTTAAATAGATGCCCCCCCCCCCCTGAGTGTTGTTTTAAGCGCCCCTCAAGCACACTCCTTCAAATGCAACAACAACAACAACAATGTTTATTTGTGCTGTAATTAAAATAAAATTACAGACTGAGCTGTATATAAATTAAAAATACATACAGTAACTGGTTACCCAAAATAACTAAAAAGCAGAACTAGTTGGGTGACCATCATTTATTAATTAAAAATAATACACACGCAAGTCAGAAAAGTGGCTTTACTTAAATGAACTAAATGTTAATGTACACACCTTAAATAGAAGTAAGGGTTACGGAACAAATATACAATGTATAAAATAAAATAAAATAAAATAAAATGCAAGATCTCTTTGAAGACTTCGGGTATAATAGCAATATTATATTCTGACCATTTGAACCATGATTACTGTCACGGCTCTGACAATGCAAATTGTATGTTCTGTTATTGTTTTTGGCAAAAAAATAATAATAATAATAAGTGCCCCCTCCATAATCAGCACCCCCTCTCCAATATTAATAAAGTGTCCTCCCTTGAGCTACTGTTTCAACTGTTTATTCAACTGTTTATTAATAATCACAAATTTTACATAAAGCAATATCCACTGCCCGCAGTTAGCAGATTAGCTAGTCGAGGCGGGCCTAAAGTAAGTGCCCACTCTCCAATAAGCGCCCTCCGTTGAGTACAGGGTGTCCCAAAAGTTTGTTCCTGTGATTTATATTAAAATAACTTTTGATTCACAGGCGATATATGCATCAAAATACCAGCAGTTCTTATGTACAGTTATGTACACTATTTTCATACTTAGTTTCAGTAGCCTGAGCGGCCTCCATTATTTATTTTTTTTATCACATTTTGTATCCACTCCGGCATGGAGTTTGATAATTCTTGTAGTGTGGAAAACGGGACGTTTGCCCATGCTAGTTTGAGCCACCGTTTCAGCTCCTTCATGGTCTTCGGGATTTGTTGAACAGAAAGACCACAAGATCTAAGTATAGATGTTTGTGCTCTTAAATAGGAGATTTTTTGGGCTTTGAGAGGATTCATTTTATAACCCGTTCAGCAAAACACTGACAATTAATTCAGAGCAACCCGCGGCTGTGAAATGCTGCAAAATGGCGGGAAATTTTCGCGCGCGATATTTATAATCTCATATTTTAGCGGGAAAATGAAAAAAAGGCCTGCTGTATTTGCCCCCGTAAGTAATAAGGACATTAAACTAGATTGTTTTTGTGAAAGTTTTTTATTAAAAGGCTATAACATGAGTCAGTACAGAATAAAATACAGGCCAAGGGTAAAGTAGAGGAACGAACGTTTTGGACACCCTGTATATAACTTGGTGCTAAATAGAATCATAACGGTAATATAAATATTAGTACAGACACCTTTCTTATTGTTTTTTATTTTTTCCAATACAGAAAGCATCGTCACATTTATTGAAACCTGATAGCTACAAAAATCAGTATAACATGCAAGAACCACTAATAAAAGAACACTAAAAGAAAACCACTAAAAGAACCACTAAACCAGGAAAAGAACCACTTTATAAAAGGACCCAAAACCTTGTAATAATGGCGTGGCCCCTATTTAACTTTACCTCTGAAAGGTACCAAAAGAAAACATTAACAAGCATGTGACTCACAGTTTTTATTAGCCTTAAAGCCAGTTCATCATGATGGTTCTACTTTACACTGCAATTTTGAAGGCAGTTAGTTTGATCTCTACCTTTGTTACCCTAAGAAGGTACCATTATAGCTGCAACTGGGAACATTTTAACAGCCCAGCACCCTAAAAGGTATCAAATCTTTTAACCTCTAAAAGATACGACGAGCACCAAGTTACTTTTATATCGGGAGTCTCCCCTCTTCACCTGGGTGTTTACCTAACATCAAGGTTTAAAACTTGCTAATGGAAAGTCATGTGATAAGCAATAACAACGTCCACTTGGCCATCAGAAGCCATCACTGTGGGCGTATTGGTGGATGCCGCAGGCAATGTGTCAAAGTGTATATAACTGGTCTATGTTGATAGTGCATGTGTTGATTTACATTTGCAGTGACCTACTTAATTATGTAAAAACCATTGAATTACACAATTAATATATGTTATAATAACAGTTTAAATGGAAGCTAAATGTTATAATAATAAAACAACAAACTGCTGTTTTCTTGAGCTTCGTATCAACAGGCAATTAACTTTTTCTTACTGCAGATATTTGTCACAGAACCGACTCACAAATGCCACGGTGCATCCTGAAGCATTCAGAAATCTCACCAGCTTAACAATACTGTAAGTGACTTACTTTACAAGAGTTGAAAGTTTGGGTTTGGGAGGAGTTCCTGCGAAATGATGCTCAAGTAATCATTGAAAGAATCTAGTGCTATACCATGGAAAATATATTTTACATCAATTGTAAGAACTTATCTTAAGGATGCAATGAAACACCCCATCCCTACCTAATTCTAGCTCATTCTGTCTCATTGTCTTTACTTTAAATTAAATTACATTCAATGGATCAAAATTTAGTGTAAAAGAGTGATAAGGCCTGTTCTGGGAAATTGTCTTTACTAGTTTAATAGTACCATGGATCTCCCCTTAGCTTCCCAACCATCTTTACAACATTAGAAACATTACTCAGTTATTAGCTATATTAAGACTCTCAAAAACGACCATCTCTTGAAAACAACTACATGTACCTGTTCAAACCCACTGGTGCATAAGTTAGGAATAGTTCCATTTTGTAACCTTTTATCCACTCCCCACCTAACACAGCACCACAGTTGTTAATAAAAATAGTAAGTATTAACATTTTATTAACATTGTTGTCACATTTTGGTAATAGAAATTTATTAGAGTAAACATGATGCTACTGATGATAATAATGTTGATGATTATGGTGGAAGTAGTGATGATGATGACGATAATGGTAGTGATGATGATGACGATAATGGTAGTGATGATGATGATGATAATGATAATGATGGCGCTTTTGCATGGTGGTGATGATGATGGCGATAATGATGATGACAATTAAGGGTGATGATGATTATGAAGTTGACAGAGAGCAAAAGCCTAATAACAATGTTGTTTTTGTTTTTTGTTTTTTGTTTTCCAGACATTTGGATGTCAACAGTTTTCATTATGTTCCACTATCTGTTCAAGGAAAAAGCCATTTGCCAGCTGTATCACAGTTGTAAGTAGTAATAACAGTAGTTGTGAGTAATATTCATAATTTTGATATTTTGCTACAAGTTGTGTTATATTATTATAGTGATTGTAATATTTCATTCAATTGTTAGTTATTGTGCCTGTGCACACAAGGTTGTCACCAGAGAACTACACTTAAGCATTTAGGACTCTTTCATTCCAAACTGTTTTTAACTGGACTGATTCTGCAGATGTTTGCAATTTTAATAGAAATGTACAAGAACTAAATAAATGCAAAATTAAACTGGCATAAGCATAAATCAATTTTTGCAACCTTATGTGAGAAATATTTGCATTTTGACATGCAAATTCCACAACCTGTCATCTTTTATGGCCTCACTAGCATTCTGTCTTTGTTTATCATGTCAGGCGTTTGGACAGTAACTCAATAACATTCATTTTGGAAGGGACTTTCTCAGACCTTGATACTCTACTTAGTCTGTAAGTATACTAGTGACAAAATACTTCATCAGAATAAAATCAAAGGCTCCTAAGAGCCAATCCATGAATAAGAAATGCTAACGTGTAATGCAATATTGCGGTAAGCTTATGTTTTCACACTGACACGGTTCAATATTTTTTTTAAATTAAACGTAAGGATTTTGACAAACGCAAAGAGAAAAAATGTGGTACATCACTTTCATAATGTTCAGTCTGAAGAAGAAAGAAAAAAAAGAAAAAAAAGGACGGCAGAAGTGTCGAGATTCGAACCTGGGACCTTTCAGCTTACAGTCCGCGCTTTACACCATTCGGCCACTGTGATCACTGGCTTGGAACAGGATAAATTTAATTACTTCAGAAACAAAACGCGTGTCTCGGTTGAAAAATCCTTTTACATCGATTTTATCATTGCATTAAAGACTCCAAATGTGAAACATCTTTAAGCTTATTGTTATTTATATTCGTTTACAACAATTTAGTTATTGTTATCGCTGGATTAACGCGAGGATTCAAGTTGTTCTCAGTTGCGAAACACATCCATACTAAGTTCACAGCTGAGAGATGGAACGAGTGAGCCATAACGTAATATTGCGGGTTATTTTGGAAATTAAATGTAACGACCTTTGTCGACCGCAAACAAACAAAAAAAAACAGTAATTTTCAGTTCGAAAAAAAAAAATCTGTCCTGACAATAATCGAACTCACGTCCTTCGGCTCTATTGTCTGATCGCTTACACACTGCGCCACCTAGGATTTGACTAATTAGCGAAGTCAAATTTTGTTATTTCAACGTAGAAATGCGGAAAAAGTTTACATCTGAGTGATGGAATGAGCGAGCAAGTGAGTGAGTGAGTGAATTGGCCGCATTACCGATAACCTGTTCATTACGCTTGTGCGTATTCACGGGTTAAAAAATGACCTGGAAGCAAGCTTTTAGCCAGCAGGGTGTCCAGGCATCCACCCACTTTTTGAAGAAATTCATGAAAATTATACCAAATCTTTTAAAAATTTATGATGGGAAATAATTATCTTCAGGATGGCCACTTTTCAATTTCTGGCTAAAAGCCTGCCTAGAAGGATGGCTGGTTGGCTGTTTAGCAGAACCAGTGTTGAAGAGTAAACCTGGAACAGTCTTTTATTAACAGCCTGTCATTCAAGGTGTGGTTGTTAAGAATACTAAATATTAAGCTAATACACAAACTTCTAATTCATTTTAAATTAAATGAGAAAAAAAATTGTTTCAACTGAATTGATCAAGTAGATTTGCCTTCATAAAGGCTGGTTCTCATATAATCATCCTGGTCGCCTCGGTCATCCAAGTCGTTTCAAAAGTTTTTTGCAAACCACTCAGACGATCTGGATGACTCAAGCGATTTGGGTTCTCATATGATCGTCCTGGTCATGACTGATCGTGACTGACTGATCATGATTCACTGACTGACTGACTGACTGAGATGAGCATTTCGAGTGCTAGCCCTTTGTCACAGTTTTGTATTTCACTCCCCCACAAACTCAGCACCACAGCTTGTTTAGAAACTAACCCCTTTATTTATTGACTGACTAACAGACTGTCGTACTTATTGTTCTCTTTTGCTATTGTTTTATGTATTTTTTTACAGCTATGTTCAAAGCAATGATATCGTTGCTGTGGAGAATGGTGCATTCCCCACTAGCATTCAAACAATGTAAGAATACCAGTCTCTATGTTATTCTGATGCAGCAAACTCTCTTTTAAACAATAATTATCGGGGTTATTATGGAAATAATAACACCAATAATATAAAACTGATTTAATATTTATTTGATTTGAGTGATAGTTTTGGTTTATGATATCTTTTAAAAGCGGTTGTACATCTATGATTTGTTAACAATGTTACTTAGGTAACAGGACTCTATATAATTTTGTTATTGTGTAGAGAATGATTCTTATTTGCTACCATGAGCCAGTATATTGTACTCTTGATTTATCTTTCATCTGGTTGAATTTTAATTATGTTCACTGTTATATTATAGAGACATGTCCAACAACAAGTTTAATTTCAAACATGAAAACCAGTTTACAAACTTGTCAGATTTAACGTCCTTGTAAGTATTAGTCAGTGCTACTGTCTAACCTTGGCTGAGGCCCTACCAGGGGGGGGGGGGGGGGTCCCGTGTCGCTTGTCTAAATTTTAAAATGTCTCTTGTCGGTATTTTATCGATGTTTTACATTGCTGTCGGAAATTGAATGAACATTTGTCTCTTGTCGCGATTTGATTTTACGTGCTGTCGCTACTTTTTGGGTCATGTCACCTGTCGGAATTTACACTGGCAGGGCCTCTTGGCTGCAAATGAAAGTCAATGCAAAATGATCATTACAGTGATAAATCCGGATTCTATGATTCAAAATTTGACTTTTTGTTCCATTTAGGGTCAAACTAATCTTAGATTGCAATCTGAATGATTCTCATCCTGAAGTTGATTGTTCAGATTGGTATCTGAATCTGGTTTCAGATTGTGCATTCCATTTAATGTACTACTTTTAGATCAACAGCACATTGTCGTTCAGAACCCGCGAAAAACCAACAGAAGTGCTTTGCAGAGGGGCCAGGGGATTAAGAACAGAAATGATCATTTTTTTTTTCAAATTTTTGTTCCAGCTAACATGAAGGAGGATTATCTAAATCTGAAACAGGATTGTCCAAAAGGAACATTTCTACCTAAATGCAGTTACATCATAAAATTGTGTTTGTCATTTCAATGCTCATTTCTTCAAATTCTAAAATTCTATATCTGCATTTGACATATTCATCATTATTGCCGAGTGCTTTAATTTGCAACTTTCAGTGTTTCTGACTTACCTTTTTATTTTAAGGTGGCTCGAAGTAGTTTTTTTTTGGTCACACCTCCCAAAACATCCACAAAAGTGTCCCACTGGAGCGGTTTCTTTTGTTTTCCTCGATTTTTGCACGGGCTAAATTTTGTTTTTGACTGCAGTGCGACCAGGCCCTAATTACAATATGGAAACATTCAAATCAGAGCAAGCGTGCATAGAGGAATTTGTCCCCGAGAGTGTGTGAAATAAACATCCGATGTCACGCTCATTGTACTGGATTTTCATCCCGAGGTCGCTGCTTTCGTACTTGAACTTCAACGGTTCTTTTGGGAATGTTCCTCTGAATCAATTGGACTGAAGCTTGGAAATATTATTGCCTATATATTAACAAAAATACTGGGAAGATGTCAAACATTTTCATTTGTTCGTTTTTAAATTATATGCAAATGCGCTTGAAACTTTAAAAGAGTGAAAACGTCAAGCAAAACTGCATTTGAATGAAAAGCTTGATCTCTTTATTGCCCAGGAGTTGGTCAGAGCTATTTGCAGGGAGTAATATTTTAAGTCTAAGGAAACTTTCTGTAGCAATTTAATGATAATTTGTGAGACCTATGGGATGTTTTGACCGCTTATATTTTAAACATGAAAAACACATGTTAAAAACGTTTTAGCGATTTATTCAAAATCGAACAGTTTAATTTGTTTGCAATTTTCCCTTTTTGTGTGCAACGATGTGTAGATTATAGCACATTTATTCGCTTGTCGCGGGTAGCCCCAAAATCGAAAGATATTTGGGAAAAACTGTTTTTCGCCATATTTGTTTACCGTTGCTATGGAAACGCTGATTAGCATAAAAAGAACATCATTCAAAACTTTCATCCAAGCCTAATATCTGGTATCAAATTCAGATTTATTGAGGAAAAGTAAGATTATGTATAAACGCATTCAAAACAGGAGGTGTGACCAAAAAAAAAACTGCTTCGAGCCACCTTAAAGAACTTTTTTTTCCCAAAAAATTTGAGCTTTAAATCTCGGGGTGCAGCTTTTCTGTGAGTGGGGAGCTTATATATATGCCGGTTTTTACAAGGTAATCAGTGTTGTGTGGAGTTGATTAAAATCTCTTGAAATACCTAAAAATGCATGTTCAAAAACAGTTGCTTAGTAGTGAATAATAAAGTAGTCTTTTTTATTGCTTATAAATATTTAAGTTCAATAATGATATTTTATAGGACTCTTTCCAACAACCTTATTAACGTCGTACCCAATACTGCATTTCATGGACTAACATCTTTAACATCCTTGTAAGTACATTGGTTTATTTATTAATAAGTAAAATAACATTAAATATATAAATAGGAATTTCAGTGGAATCCACGAGGTAGCTATTACTTCCACTGTTTCCGGATTGAATTGGGATTTGGAAATGTTGGTTTTTGTGGAGAGAGGAAAACTGGAGAACCAGATGAAAAACTCTCATAGCAATGGACGAGAACCAACAACAAACTCAACCCACATCATCCCTGCCCCCAACACCATCCCTTCCCCCCACATCATCCCTGCTCCCAACACCATCCCTGCCCCCAACACCATCCCTGCCCCCACACCATCCCTGCCCCCACACCATCCCTGCACCCACACCATCCCTGCCCCCACACCATCCCTGCACCCACACCATCCCTGCCCCCACACCATCCCTGCCGTCAACACCATCCCTGCCCCCACACCATACCTGCCCCCACACCATCCCTGCACCCACATCATCCCTGCTCCCAACATCATCCCTGCCCCCAACACCATCCCTTCCCCCACACCATCCCTGCTCCCACACCATCCCTGCCCCCACACCATCCCTGCCCTCAACACCATCGCTGCCCCCAATACCATCCCTGTCCCCCACATCATCCCTGCCCCCCAAATTAACATCAATGGATTCTTATGAATATTTTTATAAAAAATTTAAAGTAACACAAGTACCATTTTTATCAACAGGAGTTTACAGAACAACCAAATCTGCAGGATTTTAAAGGTCATGTTCAAAGATTTATCTGCACTAACCTTCCTGTAAGTGCAGTTGTTGTCATTTTTTTTCTTGTTAAATGGGATCTCTTTTCATCTCTTGTTTACCGTATTTTTGTTATTTTTCGTTTCAGAAATGTGGGTGCCAATGACATTGCTTTTATTGAAGATGGAACTTTGGCTGTTATGACAACATTGGATTATCTGTAAGTTCCACAGGAAGAGGGTAGTCCAGCACTTGTCCAAACAATGTCTGTGATTTGCTAAGAAAACAATAGATTTGTCCCGCTGGGATAGGCATTAGGGATAGGGGCATTGTTCAAGTGATATATCAATTGTGTCATTTGCCAATCACAGACATCGTTTGGACAGCTACGGGGTCGCCCCAGGAAGACCAGGACCATAAAGTCATCTTTTAATGTTGAATGCCTTTATTAATTTTATACACCTTATTGAAGAAACGTTGTTGGAGAAAAAAAGCATAAACCATAAACGATATGACACAAAAGAATTTTGGGAACAAGACAAGACTTGTTAACATTCCATTTATTGATATTTAAAATCTATTCCTTTCTGAAAGTTTTTATAAGTGCAAGTTTGGGCATACATTGTTATAAAAATATAATTTATAGTATCTGAGAATACACAAAAAAATTCCATTTCACAGAAAACTATTTGTTTGTTTTGTATTATTATTGTATTGTATTGACGTTTTTTTTTTCAGTTTGTCGTTCGTGTTTGTCGTGTTTGCCAACTTCAGTTTCTCGTGCTGCCGTGTTGTGTGTGTCATGTTTGCCATTTTTACCAACTCCAGTTTCTCATGCTTGTCGTGTTTGTCATGTCCTGTTTGTAATGTTTGCCAACGTAACTTCAGTTTGTCATGCTGTGTTTGTTGTGTCCTGTTTATCATGTTTGTCAACGTAACTTCAGTTTGTCATGCCGTGTTTGTCGTGTCATGTTTGTCAACGTAACTTCAGTTTGTCATGCCGTGTTTGCTGTGTTTGTCGTGTTGGTCGTTTCTCATGTGTCGTGTTCCTCATGTTGGTCGTGTGAAGGTGCCTTTAATTAACCAAGAATTTATGTACACATCATTACTTTTGCTGAAGCTGCCCATTATAATTCTTCCCATTTTTTATCCTTTGAAGGAATCTTGATAATAATCAGCTTACGACACTACCAGTGGGTGGAGACTTCCATAGTAAAGCAGTTAGTACTCTGTAAGTTGAAATTTTAAAATTAAATATTAGTAATTATTGGAGCATGTAAATAGTTAATGAATTTCTCCTTAATTGATAATGAGCTATCAAGGAAGGAAAACTTTGGCTGTTGTTGATAAAGGCTACATTTGCTAGGGTTTTTGTATATGCGAGAGATTGGTTCAATGTTTTGTGAAATGTGTTTATCCGTGTTTAATAAAACAGCGTCAGGTTTGTTTAAAAAAAGACATGTTAAACTTACCATTGATCACAATTAACTACCATCTACCTGAGCCGTCACCTATTTTCTCTCTAATGCGAGTTAGAGAACATAACAAATAAAAACGTATAGCTCTTTTAGGGTTGATAGAACATTCAGAAAAAAATTACAGTGGAATCCTGATTTTTCCACCACTCGATTTTTCAAACCTCCTATATTATTCAAACCAAAACTTATTTCCCTTGGATACCATCGATACCGTCGATACCATCTTTCTAACAAATTTTTCATTTTGTTAGGTTCTAAAAATCTGGATTCCACTGTATTCAGAAATGTCTACATTTGGAATCCTTTTTTTTTTTCACTAGATCCCCCGTTTTCTTCCTGCCCCCTTTAGATTTACATATTTTGACATGCCTTTAATTTTTAAATTGGTAAACATGCTTTCATCAAATTTGCAGAGGTTTGGGTAATAACAGAATCACGTCGATAGCAAATGGTACATTTATTGGGGTGACATGTACAGGAACTAGAATATGGTATGTGCAACCTAGAAAAGTTTTTGCAGGAAATAATGTTGATCTTTTACTTAAACCACAGGCCTACCATCCTCTGTTTGTGTGGTGTGCTGTGCAACTGTAATGGCCACATTGGTTTAAAAAACTAGCCACACTAAAGGCGAAATTAAGAGCTCTAGAAATTGATGAAAATGAAATAAAAACTCTCCAAAACACTGATGGTTATTTTGATGATTTGGGGTGAAAGCGGTGAGTTCAACCATTATTATTTTTGGAAATACCGCTTTCGTGAGCCACAAATCGCCAAAATAGGCACATAAAAACACCATTTCACCGTAACAGATGCACAGCCCACCGCACAGACAGAGAATGTTTTAATCTAAAGTTATCCTTGGCGATTGTTCGTTCACCTGTGCTGCGCCAAAGTTGTGAATCCATTTGACAGTTACAGTATTGTGTAGTTGACCCTGACACATAGTAGATTGGCCTTTGTACCAATAAGTAAATTTATGTTTGTTTTGTTATTCAAGGGATTTTAGTGGCAACAGAATCTCTTCTATTGACACTGGAGCCTTCCAAAATGTTCAAGCGTCTACCTGCACATTGTATGTATTCTGACTTTAATCAAGTCTACTAATTAATGTAATGAAATAAGCAGGATCAATTGTATTATGTTAGAGCAGTTTGCAATTGAGTGTCAAAAATAATTTTTATTTATTGTTTGCTATAGTTTTGCATTGCTGCACTTAATGTTGTTTTTAAAATTCAGAATAACAGACCATTAAAATACAGTTGTGTGCGTAGTACCCTAAGTTAAAAAGGCATCACATGTTATATTGAGGGTTCAAGAAAAAAGAATGTGTCATACAGGCATCCTGTGTATATGGCCTGCAATATGGAATTCAGCTCCTTTGTCTAGTTTCTCAATTGGGAAACCTTGTGCAAGCTGCTTTGCAGTACTATGCAAATGACCTTCCATCAGTCCAGGTCAGCTGATGTGGAAATCGTCCATTGATGGCACAAATGGCTAAGTGTGTTAGCGGATCAAGAAATACCTGGGGTTCAGCAGGCCTTGGCAGAATGTGACCATGAATTCTACCCAAATGTACACAGGTTGCTGCACATTTTATGCACAAATTTTGCCAATTTCATCAGCAGAATGTGAGAGATCTTTCAGCACATTGTTTCGGCTTAAGACATACTTGAGGGCGACGATTACCAGCGAGCGAGAGTCTGGACTTGCTCTTATGAACATACATTACAGTAGGAAAATTGACATAAGTGCAACAATTGACATCTTTGCATGGAAGCATCTGCGGCGCCTTCTTCTTTCAGATATCCTAGCTGAGTGAACAGCAAATCTGTCAGAAAGCCTCCTTATTTCATGTCAAACTGCTTTTAAATGCACGAGATGCAGTCTCAACCAGTTTCAGACAACCTACTTTTGTAAAATTTCCCCCAGACCCCCCTAAAAGCTTGCGCCTACAGCGATGATAAAGTCACACCTTCGGCACTCTCGAGAGCTTTAGAACCCCCTTCTTCCAAATGCTGGCTACGTGCATGAGGGTCCGATGGTGTGCAGAATATTTTAATTAGAGGATTCCGTATTCAGAAGTTGGGAGACTTTGATTTGTTGATTATAATACTTAATTGAAACATTTACTATGTGACTAGTGTGAACAACACAAATTAAGGATAAAGCAGGGACATAATGACATAAAATTACAGCATAATAAAGTTATACTGATCTTTTCTTTTTGTATAGTCTATTAAATGTTAATAGGCTTTAGAGAAGTTTCCCAATTGCATTCCTCATATAGTAATACAATCACACACTGTTTTGACACCAGGTGAGGGTGGTCAAGGTGTGATAAAGCCAACCCAGGATTTTAATCAATGGAGATTTTTCCAAAGTATTTCTTCAGTTTCGACCTATTGACTTGTTGCATGTAGTTCAAAACATTAAAAAAGAAATGAAATCTTCGGTGAAGTTCTCATCCTGCTAAGTTGTCAAACTGCTTTTTCTAATAAATTGTTTTGTTTTGCAGACGTTTTACTGGAAATGTTTTAAAACACATAGGCTCCCGTGCTTTTGATGTTGTGAATGTGCGATACATGTAAGGTTATTGACATTTCAACAACACAAATGTCACCTGTTTTTATTATTTTTATCAATTTTATCCACTCAAAAAAGGCAGTTTGATAGTTAAAAGCATGCAATCATGGGCTAATTATTTTTATCATTTTTATCCACTCAAAAAAGGCAGTTTGATAGTTAAAAGCATGCAATCATGGGCTAATAATTTACAAGTCTAAAGCACTGTTTTCAGTAAATTGAGAAGATGACAAACCATCATGACAAATTAAGATATTACTCACTTCTCATATATGTTCAAAATATATATAATTATAGTCAGGAAAAAACTTGGCGGAAACGGTGCTTGTTTTGCTGTAAAATAGGACTTCAAGACAGCCCCATATTGTTGCTAGGTTTCATTGACTTGTATGTGAAGTTGACCAACAAGGTGTTTATTTGATGTACATTTTAATTATCCAAAGTAGTAAACATGTGTTTAATTTGCTTCGCTTAGTGAGCTGAACAATTTGGAGCTGACAACACTAGTAACAGAAGCGTTCAAAAATGTGACAGTTGGACTGGATTTGTAAGTAAAAGTAGTTGGCTTTTTTCATAAACTTTCCATTTTTTCATTGTCTTTTTTTTATTATGTGAAATGCCCAGTAACTAGAAACAGATAAAAAGCAGCTATGGCTGTTTATTCAGTTTTATTCCTGTATCTATGCTTCTATTTGCTTCCTTATGCGCATTTGTCTTATTAGAATCTAAGTCAATGTATAAATAAATTGTCTCTTTTCGTAGGCTTCTACAGAACAACAAGATCGCTACTTTTGAAGAAAATCCTTTTCTAAAACTCACAGTTGGCAGGACATTGTAAGCACTTCTGATCATGTATCTATAGTTATTATTATTTTAACTGTTAAAAGAAAAAAGTGTCAACTTGGTTCATTCACCTTCTTCAAAGTTAAAACAACCTTGTACAAAACAACAAACAGTTTCATTTGAGAAAAGTCCTCATGTATTAGTCCAAAGACTGAAATTGTTATTAAAAGATGCAGTAGATTGAATTGGATACAAAAAATATGTATTTTTAAGACAAATTTTCTTTCTTTCTTAAATAACCTGATGTGGATATACAGATGAGTTTGGGAGAACTAAAACGTTATGATAAAGACGCAATGTTCATCATGTCACGAGTGTGGGACAAAGAAAAAATCTGCGTCCCCGACAGGAATCAAACCTGTCACCTTCCATATACTGGATGAATGCTATAACCAATGAGCTACTAGAGACTTGTGGCGCATTAGGCATATACTACATTCATACATGACATACTGCTAGGAGTAGCAATGTCGAAAGCATCATGTGATGTGATAAGTAAATAAAGATGGTAAATGTTAAGTTCTGTGGTAATGAAATCAGGTAAATTCAAGTGTCCGCCGAAATAGCAAAATTTCGCTTACCTTATTTCCATGTTATATCCCCAATTACGCCGCCAAATATACAACTAAATTGGATAAAAAGATTCTATAGAGCAAAACAGAAGCAGTAGTTTGGAGATAAAGTGTAGGATTACAAGGATGAAAGTGGATTACAGTTCATCAAATTAGATTTTGTTACAGGCAGTCAAGAAATCAATATTGCCATTCTTGTGGAATTGTAACTTTTGAGCCATTGTTTTGTTTGTTTAATTGATTAATTTCTTTGTTGTTATCAATTTTTTCTTCCTATTCCAAGATAATAAAACAAGCTTACAGCAAGTTACTGACCATGATCATGAAAACACGATAATTTATATCAGCCTCAGGACACCTAAAAGCCATTAGAAATCAAGTTTACCAAAACCAAAAATGGCCAAGCTGAACACTTGTGGTTTTGTTTTGTTTTTACACATGTTGGTAACAATGCTAATGAAATGTTTTGTTTTTATAGGCGACTTGAAAACAATGTTATCCAGGCCATAACAGGGAAGCTGTTTGGTGATACATTAGCATCATCATCTGTACAAACCCTGTAAGCACTTAGTTTTAAACTGTACATCAGCATTGTACTCAACGAGAGTTTGATTTTATCTTATCACCCTTCAAGTTGGCTATTTTCAATATACTTATCAGGTCATATTTAAGTTCCCTTACTTGGCCTGTACTTAGTTTCACACATTTGATTTCAAATTCTGTGTTGTTGTTGTGTAACTATGTAGCTGCAAACCAGTCTTGTTATCTTCCACTAAGCAACTAACAAGCTATGAAATATTTAATATAAGATTTCAAGGCCCAACAATATGGAATTCCATTGATGAAGATATGAAATCTTCTTGATTGTATTTATTTAACAAGAAACACCACTTTATAAAAGATTATTAGTTCTCTGTA
This sequence comes from Cladopsammia gracilis, assembly GCA_022457155.1. Taxonomy (NCBI): domain Eukaryota; kingdom Metazoa; phylum Cnidaria; class Anthozoa; order Scleractinia; family Dendrophylliidae; genus Cladopsammia; species Cladopsammia gracilis. Next base: position 419,202 of record JAJGOT010000546.1, read on the forward strand.
CATCGCTCTTCTTGGATAAAAATGCTGTTTTGCAATACAATAATTATTTATTCTTACCAACTATTTATTATATTAGTCTACTGGTAGTTAGCTTAACTCTGTTTATTCCAACTATTTTGTGTGCGTCTTTGTTTGATTGTGTGCCCGACCTGAACATGTAAAATATATTTTCTTTAACTGCAGGTGCCTGACATTTTTAACTTGAAGGTTATTACGGGTAGCCAGTACCCCTTATATTTTATTCAAATATTATTGTAATCACTTATTGTAGGCTTTGGGCAGAATAAAATTTGTTGTTGTTGTTGTTGAACTAGTATTGGATTGGACCACTGATAAAACCCATCAGAATACTGCTTTTAAGCTACTGTACACTGATGGCAATGATGTAACTATGATACTAGACACAGTGTATGTAGCATTAATAATTGTCAAAATTTATGTCATCAAAACTTTATTCCAGTGTCCTCCAAAGTGCTTGCAAAATAGCATCTGACTCAACTGTTTATTTCTCTATTTAAGGGATTTTTCTAATAATCAAATACAATCTATGCATGATGATGCTTTGAAAGGAGTAAGAATAACACAAGAGATGTAAGTATTTACATACACTATAATATAAAGTTGTTGCTTTGCTTAATTACTTAATGAAAAAATAGGATTCCTTTGGAGAGCATGTGTCTACAGCACGCTGCTGTATTTTTGGATGTACAATTAATTCAACCTTTCTTCTTTTGCAATTTCGAGATCTGGCGTGCGTTTCTCAAAACTCCCGAATACGTTTGGTCCCGAAAAGCTATTTTCTGTGCAGGCTGTTTACCAAAAAGAGATTCAATTTTGTTTCGTTTTGAAAGCTAAGCAATAACCCCTAAATTAATTGACGAGAAACTTTGCACTGGTTTTCAGGCTAAAAACTTTACCGCCCTATGAAATAAATTTCATAAATGGCTTTCAGGCCCGAAAAGTCTTCGGGAGTTTTGAGAAATATACGCCAGCATAGTTTTCTAAGTTGCAGGCCAACTCTGCTTGGTCACCTGGTGGGTATAGCAGTGATATTCTTAACCCATTGACAACTGAACCGCCCGAAACCGCCCGTACAAGACTCCACTGCTTTAATAAATTGCAACTTTCTCAATCAAGCAAACATTGCCCTAACTAGCAGTTGTGAGCATTGACTAGAACGTCCCTCAAATTGAGATACCCAATAAACACAAAAAATTCAGTGATTTTTGCAGAATATCAGCATTTCAAATTTGGACAATAACAAAAATGACCGTTTTTAACCTCACAGAAATACAACGAAAATCACGTTTTTGCCTTTCGTTTTTTTTTATTTAAATAATCGTGGCAAACCCAAAAGTCAACATTCACAGCAAAATTCAGTCCAAGTCCTAGCTTAGCAGCGAATTTTTTTGCTCTTATTCGTTGCTCGGGCCGAGCTACAGCTTCTTATTCTAGTGCATACTGACCTTGCCTCGATTTTCAACATCACCACCGCACTGCATGCTGGGAAATAACGAGATTTTTTGACAGCGTTCCTTCCGTCCTCCACACATTTCATATTTATACTAAGTCCACAGCCACTCTGACCCACCGCCGAAATTTCACGCTTGTTGTGTTCTCCTGTGGTCGCAACTTCCAAAATATGCCGCGGTAGGTCGAGAAATTCATCCAGAGTCGAGTCCCAAAGCTACTTCATTTCCTGGCGGCCATTTTTCCAGTTCAACGAGCAACTAGCTAAATTCGTAAACGAAGTACAACACCTAACTCGCTTCATTGAGAAAGTGGACTCTGAACTTATTACCTTCAAGCTTAATGATGCTCATCAGGGAGCTACTAAAGATGAAAAATGGCTGTGAACTTACCAAAAATCGTATTGGACCCTTTATTGCAACTCAACCGAGCAAAATGAAAACGTCACAATGACATTTCCAGTAAACTCGAGCCTTCAGTGTTTTAGAACAGCAGCACTTTCAATGGTAACTTTAAATATGGAGTCGCGAAATCCTATGGGGCGTGTGTATGCAGAAAATCGCAGAAACATTAAAATTCACAGGTGTCTGTGGGTTAACCCATGCGCGGTTTTTATTATGGTCTTGTCTGATCTTCTTTGGCCAGTTTTTCATCAATTTCACATCTTAAAAGAACAAAATGTGCTGGTGCTGAGGTTTTAATGTTTGAAGTGTCAGCGTTTGCAGAACTTTTAGTCCGTGTGATTTGGCTCTATTGTCGTCGACTTTAAGCAAATTTGATCTCTTTCCTGTTGCCTGTTAATAAATGGTTTGCATCATTGTTATAGCTTTTATTATAACAAGTGCAAGGGCTGTGGACACAAATTTCCAAGATGAAAATAACTGTGTGGGTTTCTGCTCCAAGTAATATCTTAATATAATTAAGTTATTTTGTAATAATTGTTTTTTGTCTGTTTTACATCTGTACAGCAAACTGATAAACAACAAACTGCCTATATTTCCTTCAAAAACTTTAAGACATCAAACTTCTCTTACTGACCTGTAAGTATTGTTTTGTTTGTTTCAGTATTGCATGTGCACACAAAGAAACCTTTTATTTTTTGGTTCTATTTTATTTTATTTTATTTGATGGGTAACAGTGCATGTTATAATGTGCCTTACTCTATAAATGCTACATGGTAATGTGCAATTAGTCCAATAAATGAAATATATTTTTTAAATAGTCCAGTTTATTTTTTAAATAGTCCAGTAAATAAAGTATTGTTGTTGTTGTTAGTAGTAGATAGTGATTGAAGATAAGCCCCGCGATGGACTAGGTGACTAGGTGACTAGGTGCCTAGTCAATGACGTCACAAAATGCCTTCCCGCATACTAATTTGGATTTCCCGCATACTAATTTGGATTAGGTGCCTAGTCAACCACCTATTCCTTTTGTGTTATTCTGAAACAATAGAAACAATAGGTTTGCCCAAACTTGCCCGCTCTATCCCAACTCACTTCAAAACAAAACACAACTGACACAGATAACTTTACAGACAAATAGAGTAAAACAACATGCCTTGACCAGGACTCGAACCTGGGTTACTGCGGCCACAACGCAGTGTCTTAACCATTAGACCATCAAAGCTGTGGATATTATAACCGAATGAAACTAATAAGAGGGTTCCGAAACATTCAAGTTTAGAAGCAAATAAATTGCACAGTATAACAAACCGCTTTTTACTTTACTAAGATCCGCAACATTCTCATTGCCGCTTCATCGCTAGACTATATCGATTTTCAGTTTCTCAGCCATCACCCACTTTAAGTTTTAATTTCTTTTCCGGTAGCTTCAATGTTCAAACTTTTAATTATGCGAACTTACACTGAACTAAATTTGCATGAAAAATTAGCACCTCGGAAAAATAAACAAAGCAACCAATTACACGCGCGCGCTAAAACAATAAAAAACCACACTTTGTTAAGTTCGAACTATTTTTATTGATAACAAACAAGTTCATAATTATACAGACAATTTAAAAGCTTAGATGGAAAGGAACAGAGTTGATTTAGTCTTATTCATCGGGAAGAGCTTGTTTGACAAACAATCGATTGAGTAAGAATTTTCGCTTATCGATGGCAAGTTCTGTCGATTCGAGCCAATCAAATCCCTCTGTGTCTTTTAACTCTTGCTGGGTTTGAATAACTTTTCGAAAGGTCGAATCTTTCTTCATAGCACGCATCCATTGTAGATTCTCTAAGAGTATTTTTCTCAGTTCCTTTCTATAAACAGGAAACAAGGCATTTTCAGCTTTAATGCGAGCCACGTTGTGTGAATCTCCGTTTTGCTCGTATTCATTTATCAAAGCGTTGAACTCGGCTTCGTGGCGACTAAAAGCTTCATCTTGAATACGCGACCAAGGATCTATCTGCTCTTTCTCTTCTTGGGAAGATCCCATTTCTTCACTAGATTGAGAGCCTTGAGATGACTGTTCGCTTTCTTGCGAACTTTCGCTTTCTTCGGAATACCCATTCCCTTGTTGATAGTCGCTCCACATCGTCAGTGATCTTAACTGCACAAGTTCTGACAACACACTAAACTATACTGAGCTGATGGGGTGTTTCTTTTATATATTTATATATATACACGTGACGTGGATGTGCCCTTTCTGTACCCCTCCTGTACCCCTCCTGTACCCCTCCTGTACCCCTCCTGTACCCCTCCTGTACCTTTCCTGTACCCCTCCTGTACCCCTCCTGTACCCTTTCTGTACCCCTATCATTTGATCACAACAGTAAATACGGGAATCTGGTTACTTTTTTTTATATATGATCAAGGATTTGCGAAAACAACCTCGAATATTAAATTTCTTGGATGATAAACTGGGCACTTATAGTGAATTCGCGGAACGTCCGTAAAGTTATTTCATTCTAACATTTTGTTATCAAACAAAACACAAATCAATTCATTAGGATTTTGCCGCGTAACCGCGCCTTTATCGAAATATATAAAAGAAACACCCCATCAGCTCAGTATAGTTTAGTGTGTTGTCAGAACTTGTGCAGTTAAGATCACTGACGATGTGGAGCGACTATCAACAAGGGAATGGGTATTCCGAAGAAAGCGAAAGTTCGCAAGAAAGCGAACAGTCATCTCAAGGCTCTCAATCTAGTGAAGAAATGGGATCTTCCCAAGAAGAGAAAGAGCAGATAGATCCTTGGTCGCGTATTCAAGATGAAGCTTTTAGTCGCCACGAAGCCGAGTTCAACGCTTTGATAAATGAATACGAGCAAAACGGAGATTCACACAACGTGGCTCGCATTAAAGCTGAAAATGCCTTGTTTCCTGTTTATAGAAAGGAACTGAGAAAAATACTCTTAGAGAATCTACAATGGATGCGTGCTATGAAGAAAGATTCGACCTTTCGAAAAGTTATTCAAACCCAGCAAGAGTTAAAAGACACAGAGGGATTTGATTGGCTCGAATCGACAGAACTTGCCATCGATAAGCGAAAATTCTTACTCAATCGATTGTTTGTCAAACAAGCTCTTCCCGATGAATAAGACTAAATCAACTCTGTTCCTTTCCATCTAAGCTTTTAAATTGTCTGTATAATTATGAACTTGTTTGTTATCAATAAAAATAGTTCGAACTTAACAAAGTGTGGTTTTTTATTGTTTTAGCGCGCGCGTGTAATTGGTTGCTTTGTTTATTTTTCCGAGGTGCTAATTTTTCATGCAAATTTAGTTCAGTGTAAGTTCGCATAATTAAAAGTTTGAACATTGAAGCTACCGGAAAAGAAATTAAAACTTAAAGTGGGTGATGGCTGAGAAACTGAAAATCGATATAGTCTAGCGATGAAGCGGCAATGAGAATGTTGCGGATCTTAGTAAAGTAAAAAGCGGTTTGTTATACTGTGCAATTTATTTGCTTCTAAACTTGAATGTTTCGGAACCCTCTTATTAGTTTCATTCGGTTATAATATCCACAGCTTTGATGGTCTAATGGTTAAGACACTGCGTTGTGGCCACAGTAACCCAGGTTCGAGTCCTCCCGACTCTATTTGTCTGTAAAGTTATCTGTGTCAGTTGTGTTTTGTTTTGAAGTGAGTTGGGATAGAGCGGGCAAGCCTATTGTTTCTATTGTTTCAGAATAACACAAAAGGAATAGGTGGTTGACTAGGCACCTAATCCAAATTAGTATGCGGGAAATCCAAATTAGTATGCGGGAAGGCATTTTGTGACGTCATTGACTAGGCACCTAGTCACCTAGTCACCTAGTCACCTAGTCACCTAGTCCATCGCGGGGCTTATCTTCAATCACTATCTACTACTGTTGTTGAAAGCACTGAAGACGCATTTTTACAGGGTTAGCCTCAATCGGAAGTAATAAATTCACAAATTCAGGCGAGAGGATGACCTGTTCAGAGCTCTGTCTATTGTTTAATTTTCAAATTTCACGCACCTTCTGCTGGTATTTGTGAATATTTTACATCAGGTCGAGTCTAACCCTGTATCAATGTGTCATTGGTGTTTGAATTCAGCGGTAATTTTAAATACGAAAATGGCTTATTGGTTGTTATGTACAGTAAGACACATCTGTTAGATTAGAAATCAGTGGAATGATAAATGAAACTTTGCTACGTGTATTTTGCTTCTCATCTTATACTTTATTATTTCAATGTTTGATAAATAAATAGATAAATAAATAAGTAAACAAATAAGGATAAATTACAAAAATCTAAAACAGTGACTGATGCTGACTTAATAAGTAGAATGTTTTAAAGTAGATAAAATGAAATAAGACGTTTTGATCGAAGATCTTCAGCCTTCACCGGTTTAAGTTGTTATTAAAGCAGTAAGGGTTTTCGCGTTTGAAGAACGCAATCCTAATGTCGTTTTGGTTGTCCTGTGGTTTATGTGCAGTAAAATTTGAGATTTTTTGGTGGCCGGTCTTCCAAATGGCAGCCCCTATTGTTTTTTTCCAGGGGCTCATTTCCGCCAGAAATTCCTTCGAACGCGTCTCCATAATCTGTGATTACTGCTAGTTCTAATGGTTCACTATTTGCGCTTAAAGGGACACTGTGTCGCTAAAATAACAAAATTTCATTGCACTTATTTCCATGTCATGTGTCACCAAATGCCAATAAATATACAACTTAATTGGATAAAAAGGTACTATAGATCAAAACAGAAGCAGTAGTTGTTTGGAGATAAAGTGCAGGATTACACGGATGAAAGTGGATTACAGTTCTCCATGTTATATCGCCAAATCATATGCTGCCCAAAATAGGAGAGCATTCCCTTGCATTTTTTCGTTATTCGCACGTACTTAGGTACTAACCATTTAATATAAATTAGTACCGAAATCATCCGTACTAAGTAGAAAAAAAGGGAAAATGCTCTCCTATTTTGTGCATGGTATACGCCAAATACCACCAAATATTTAAGTGAATTGGATAACATTCTATAGAGCAAAACAGAAGCAGCAGTTTGGAGATAAAGTGCAGGATCACAAGGATTGAGGTGGATTACAGTTCATCAATTTTGATCTTGTGACAGGTGGTCAAGAAAACTAAATTGCTATTTATTGTTGTGGAATTTTGACTTTTTTAATCAATATTTCTTTGCTCTCATCACTTTTGGCGATTTATTTTCCTATTTCAAGATGATAGAACAAGCTTAAAGCAAGCTCCTGACCATAATCATTAAAACATGGTGTATCAGCCAGGACAGTGTTCCTTTAAGATAATGAAGTAAGCTTAAAGCAAGCTCCTGGCCATAATCATTAAAACATGATATATCAGCCAGGACACTCTCCCTTTAAACCGATGAAGGTCGAAGGTCTTCGGTCTTAACGTCTTACTTTTGGTTTTTTAATGTCATACAAAACGTTTTATTTAAGTCAGTATTCAACACTGTTAATTCAACATTTTTTTGTGTGTATCAATTTTGTAATGATAAATGATAAATTTTGTAATTTTGTAATGATAAAAGCAAAATATGTTTTCAGCGATCTGACCAATAATGAAATTGAAACCATCAATCCTGGCGATCTGGATCCATTCACAAATCTACAAGACCTGTAAGTATCTGCTAGAATATCAACATGTCTTTGGTGACCCGTGTTGTTATAAATGATTGATTTTAACCTTTCTTTAGCAAAACTACAATAAACTGTAAATGTGTTTTTAATAAATGGTTTAACATTGTTTTGCAGAACACTTGCGCAAAATAACATAACTCAACTTCAGACCAACTTGTTTAAGTTTCAAACAAATTTGCGAACATTGTAAGTATTGAGTATTAATCATCTAAACATTATATGGCTATAATGTCACTATGTATTTAGTTCTTGATTTTTTTTATGTATTACATATTTATTCATTTATTTTATGTCTTTATGTATTTACTTAATATTTATTTACTTCAAGAAAACATGTTCATTTATACTACTCGGGTACCACACTTTCCTAAACATGACGTCTGTTTCTTCTGTTAAATTGTTTGTTTTTTCTTCGAGTTGATATCCTTTTGATATTCTTCTTGGTGTTGACTTAGGTATTTTTTCCTTTTGCAGAGACCTGAGACAGAATCTTATCGCAGAGGTTCAGAGTGGAACATTTAATAATCTATTAAACATCCTAACGATGTGAGTAAGCTTTGAAACACCCACATTACTGCGCTTTTCAATAATATGCGAACTCTGCAGTGGACATCTCAGGAAACAACGATGCTTTACGTCAAATGGTCCACAGATCACGTTTGTGGGTTGTGATTGGTGGGTTGTGATTGGTGTTTGTGGGTTATGATTGGTGGATTGTGATTGGTGTTTGTGGGCTGTGATTGGTGGATTGTGATTGGTGTTTGTGGGCTGTGATTGGTGGATTGTGATTGGTGTTTGTGGGTTATGATTGGTTGATTGTGATTGGTGTTTGTGGGCTGTGATTGGTGGATTGTGATTGGTGTTTGTGGGCTGTGATTGGTGGATTGTGATTGGTGTTTGTGGGTAATGATCAGTGGATTGTGATTGGTGTTTGTGGGCTGTGATTAGTGGATTGTGATTGGTGTTTGTGGGTTGTGATTGGTGGATTGTGATTGGTGTTTGTGGGTTATGATTGGTGGATTGTGATTGGTGTTTGTGGGTTGTGATTGGTGGGTTGTGATTGGTGCTTGTGGGTTATGATTGGTGGATTGTGATTGGTGTTTGTGGGCTGTGATTGGTGGATTGTGATTGGTGTTTGTGGGCTGTGATCGGTGAATTGTGATTGGTGTTTGTGGGCTGTGATTGGTGGATTGTGATTGGTGTTTGTGGGTTGTGATTGGTGGATTGTGATTGGTGTTTCTGGGTTGTGATTGTGATTGGTGTTTGTGGGTTGTGATTGGTGTTTGTGGGTTGTGATTGGTGTTTGTGGATTGTGATTGGTGGATTGTGATTGGTGTTTGTGGGCTGTGATTGGTGTTTGTGGGCTGTGATTGGTGTTTGTGGGTTGTGATTGGTGTTTGTGGGCTGTGATTGGTGGATTGTGATTGGTGTTTGTGGGCTGTGATTGGTGGATATTGATCCATTTTGTCAGTTTCTGTTTTCAGAGGTCCAGTGTTTGTCTCCATGGTTATGATTGACGGCAGCATAAAACGTAAACCTTCATTGACCTTTGAACTTCAGAGTTTGCATTTTATTGAAAGCTGCAATAAGACCCCAAAACTTAAAAAACTGTGATTATGTGATTCATTATTGGAACTGATAGACATGAATACTTTGCCTTGACAGCCTCTGTAGTACATCACTCAATTCAATTTCAACTCAATTTTATTTCACTCATAACCATGTCACTAGCTTTAATGGTCAGAAGGCCGTTTGATTAAATTTATCGTTTAAATTTATTCTTCATTTAGCATTATACTTATTTAGGAACTTTTTTCTTTTCTTTAGTTATTTACAAAATAACGAGATTGTTTTTCTGCCAACGTTTCCGTCTTTAACAACACTGAACACTCTGTAAGTATTTTGTTTTGCTTTTATATATGCAAGTGCTTGGCAAAGGCTAGAAAATGTGTTTAAAATGCAGTCACACAACTTGTACTGAGACATATTGAACAATTTACAGGACACAAAAAGAGGCTGGATAAAGCGGAAACTTTTATTAAGCAGCTTGTTTTTTGTAAAATTGTTGTGGTTCAAATTTGTGTTTTTTCAAACCAGTTTCATTTTCCTTTCTCCAAGATTTATTATCAAAATCTGAGAAAACAAAAATAAACTGATTTGAAAAAGGAAAATTTGAACCACAACATAATATTATATGTAGTCTATTCCACTCGAGGGACTTTAGCTCAACATCATTTCAACAAATGTCAACCAAAACTTGGTTTCTACAATGATATCATTTCTCGGCCTTGCTTTCTTCATTTTGTATTCTAAATTGTCACATGGTTCTGGATTTTTAAGGTCACATGAGTGGCAATTAAAAGCTAAAAATAACTTCAAAGTATCCCGGACGTTACAGTCCTTTTACCGAGCTAATTTATTTTGTCACAGCCAAGTCAGTTAAATTAACCAAGTGTCATTTGCTTCATTTTTTTAGTAATCTGAGGGATAACAAGATAGACAACATTGGTCAAGATTGTTTTGGCGGTCTTGCAAATCTGAATAACCTGTAAGTAGCACTGATAACGTGTGTGTTGTAGAGTTCCTATTTGAGTTTGCTATCTGATAACGTGTGTGTTGTAGAGTTCCTATTTGTGTTTGTTAACTGATAACGTGTGTGTTGCAGAGTTCCTATTTGTGTTTGTTAACTGATAACATGTGTGTGTGTGTTGTAGAGTTCCTATTTGTGTTTGTTAACTGTATTTTGAATTAACAAGACATTGCACCCTTTTACTGCTCAAGAGAAAGATCAAAAACCTGGTACGCAAGGTCTATCAGTATGGCATTCAATAATGATCTGACCTATCCTCCAATATTCTAATGGATTACACAATTTGGAGCATTGTTACTGCATGACAAGTTAAACACTCTGAATAATAGATACTGCACACCTATACTGCACACCTTTGGACCCTCCCCTCGCCTTGTCGTTTTGCTCACCCACGCCCCCCCCCCCCCCCTGCATCCAACACCCCACCCTCCCCGTCCTCCAACACCATCCTCTCCACAACACCATCTTCCAACATATCGCGGGCTCAAAGTTTACAGCAGATTGAGTGATCGATCAACCCAAATCCTATAACTCATTTAACACTTTGCATATTCACAAGTTAAAAATGAAAAGGGAAAAGGCCTCATCAGCATGGCAGCTGCTGATGAGGCCTAACAAGGCCAAAACAGCTATCCATGGCTGCTAATACTTGAGACCAGAATAAATAGCTGCACATGTACCTTAGTGTTAGATATGCTATTCTGATGAGGCCTAACAAGGCCAAAACAGCTATCCATGGCTGCTAATACTTGGGACCAGAATAAATAGCTGCACATGTACCTTAGTGTTACATATGCTATTCTGATGAGGCCTAACAAGGCCAAAACAGCTATCCATGGCTGCTAATACTTGAGACCAGAATAAATAGCTGCACATGTACCTTAGTGTTACTTTATTCTGATGAGGCCTAACAAGGCCAAAACAGCTATCCATGGCTGCTAATACTTGAGACCAGAATAAATAGCTGCACATGTACCTTAGTGTTACATATGCTATTCTGATGAGGCCTAACAAGGCCAAAACAGCTATCCATGGCTGCTAATACTTGAGACCAGAATAAATAGCTGCACATGTACCTTAGTGTTACATATGCTATTCTGATGAGGCCTAACAAGGCCAAAACAGCTATCCATGGCTGCTAATACTTGAGACCAGAATAAATAGCTGCACATGTACCTTAGTGTTACATATGCTATTCTGATGAGGCCTAACAAGGCCAAAACAGCTATCCATGGCTGCTAATACTTGAGACCAGAATAAATAGCTGCACATGTACCTTAGTGTTACATATGCTATTCTGATGAGGCCTAACAAGGCCAAAACAGCTATCCATGGCTGCTAATACGTGAGACCAGAATAAATAGCTGCACATGTACCTTAGTGTTAGATATGCTATTCTGATGAGGCCTAACAAGGCCAAAACAGCTATCCATGGCTGCTAATACTTGAGACCAGAATAAATAGCTGCACATGTACCTTAGTGTAACATATGCTATTCTGATGAGGCCTAACAAGGCCAAAACAGCTATCCATGGCTGCTTATACTTGAGACCAGAATAAATAGCTGCACATGTACCTTAGTGTAACATATGCTATTCTGATGAGGCCTAACAAGGCCAAAACAGCTATCCATGGCTGCTAATACTTGAGACCAGAATAAATAGCTGCACATGTACCTTAGTGTAACATATGCTATTCTGATGAGGCCTAACAAGGCCAAAACAGCTATCCATGGCTGCTAATACTTGAGACCAGAATAAATAGCTGCACATGTACCTTAGTGTAACATATGCTATTCTGATGAGGCCTAACAAGGCCAAAACAGCTATCCATGGCTGCTTATACTTGAGACCAGAATAAATAGCTGCACATGTACCTTAGTGTTAGATATGCTATTCTGATGAGGCCTAACAAGGCCAAAACAGCTGTCAATCGCTGCTAATACTTGAGACCAGAATAAATAGCTGCACGTGAACCTTAGTGTTAGATATGCTATTCTGATGAGGCCTAACAAGGCCGAAACAGCTGTCAATGGCTGCTAATACTTGAGACCAGAATAAATAGCTGCACATATGTACCTTAGCATTAGATATGCTATTCTGATGAGGCCTAACAAACCCTAATGGCTGCTAATACTTGGGGTCACTATTTTCTAATAGATCTAGGGGTAATGTCCGCTAACCAACATGACCATAGTGCCCTACTTAGTAGGTTTCAATAGTTAAGTGTAATCAAGACATAATTAACATTAAAGAGATACTGACACTCAATTATTGGTTTGTTTCATTTTACAGGGACTTTGGTGGCACCAATGTGCTCGCTTGTGACTGTAATGTGTACAATTCCCTGGTGTCTGTTATCGATGCTCTGTCGTCAGGCAGAGCTGCTGTATGTGCCTCCCCTCCACGAGTTGCTGGAGTAAAGTTTTACCCAGGAGGATCGTATGAACTTCAACCTGTTCAAGATTTTACATGTTGTATGTATTTGTTACAATATAAAAAAACCCTCCTGATTGGTTTATACTGTGAGAGTGACATAGCACATGTTCTGGCTCTGTTATAACATTTGCCTTGGCTGTAATATATCACAGGCATGCTCCGGTTGGTTCACATTTATCAGATTTATACAGCAATTTTTATTTCAATAAAATTTCCAATTGTGGGTGCAGCTCATCTTGCCTAAATCCGTATCACCTGGTGTGTCGGTCACAACGTCATCACTGCATGGCGCCAGCATATTGTCCTGTGAAGAGTATTTTGAAATATTTTCTGCACCAATGTACATTCTTCAGACAATGTTTATTGAAATATTCATGAAATAAAGCTATCTACATAGTATTTTAATTATTGTTTACTGAAAGAGACTAGTTATTGAATTTTAGATGGTGTCTTGGAATAGCACATGTTTGAAAATGTTGCACAATTCAACTTTCTTTTTCTCATTGTCATTTCTAGCTTAAACTGCTGATGATTTTCTTCGATTTAATGTTTTATTTTTTTGCATCTAACACACTTTGTAACATCTACAAGAGCTTGCAAAGTGTACAAAAAAAATTATCACCACACTACGTTTCTACAACTTATTTGAGTCGCTACCCAGTCATTGATGTAGCATGTACTCATGTGATTTATTTAACCAGTTGTACTGGGAAAGTCGGCTTTCCTCAGTGTTCAAATGTAAGTACAAATACTGGGCCGTGTAAGATATGAGGCTGATGAGAAATTGATCAATTATAGCGTTGTTCTCTAAATATTTTGCTGAGGACACAATGTGTGTTGCCATATTGTCCGGTTTAGTGTGGTAAACCATATTTTCTCTTGTGAGGTTTTTTCATGTACCTACAATGTAAAGGCCAGTTAATTACACATGCGATTGTGATTTGTTTTTTTTGTCGTGCCTTCCATGCAACTTGTGGCAAGTGTAAACTGGCAGCTATTTCTTGCGGTTTGGATGTGAATTTGATGCAATTTTCCACGAATCGCTGCCAAGTTGCATCAAGTCTCCAACTTGCTCAAAACCACTGCGACATCACTCAACAAATCGCACCCAAATCCCACTAAAATTGCATCAAGTTTACACGCGTTTCTAAGATGCAACTTGCATGCAACAAAAATTACATTAAAAAGTGCGACTACATTTGCACAAAAATTGCCTGTATTAACGGGCCTTAATGTTTTTTTTTTCGTTCATCCTGTTAGCACCAATTAATGTCAATGCATCAGCTCCAGGAGATTTTCAACTCAGAGTGGGATGGAACAGAGCTGCTGCACTTTATCCACCCTATAAACTTGATGAAAACAACACCATTGTGGACACTTGGAACATTACAACTGTAGGTCACTTTTTCTTTTAATGCAATTTTTTTTTATTGAAAGAGCCACTAACCCATTTGACTCTCAAGAGTGTCAAATATTAAAATTCAAGAAGCATCCTCAATTTCATTTTGCAAAATACTGAAAAATATATTTTACCATACAAAAGTACTGCCGAAGAGGTTTAGTTTGAATGGTAAAACTATAGAATTTATTCAACAGGCTTACACCCGCTTTCAGTATTCCATGCATAGGCGACATCCTTCGACATGCTAATGCAGCCAGGCCTGGCATCCAAAGGACTGTTTTTTAACGTAATAAATGTTGTCCAATATGATCTCATCAGCGCTGCAATGTTCCAGCAGCATTTGGTCTCTCTCAGATCATTTGTGATCACGTGATGAAAACTTAGTGGTTATCCAATTACTTTCCCATTTGCAGTTTTGGTAAACAGTACAACTTCTCGACTAGTCTTTTCTACCTCGTCAGGAATCAGAAGACCAATTATATTCATAGCAGTAACAAACTCGGAAACCGCCACACTTGCTGCCATGTTTACGATAAACGCATGCTTTGGATGCCAGAACTGGCTACATAGCATGTTGAAAGATGCTTGAAAGATGTCGCCTATGCACTGAAAGCATTGACTCTGGGAGTGAAAGGGTTACACCCTGCAAATTGATAACGACACTACATTCAGTCATGGTTTGTTTTGCAGGTTATATCAGTGTTCTTCAATGTGACCTGCATAAGTGCTGATGCACCGTCACTCATCGGTGCAACCCAAAACGAGTTTATCTTGTTTGAAAAAGCTGATGGTGTGAAGGCTGGAATTGACTACACATGTCATTTGACCATGACTGTTACTGCCTATAATGGAACAAACTTAGCTCAAGATCCGGCAGGACTTGGTTCAATTGAAACTCAGACCACCCCCATTAGTGAGAAAGCTAGCATTACCACCCTGGAGGGGAAGGGTAAGATTTCATTTGCACACATTAAATTTGATCGTCACTACCTACTCCAGGTCTTCATTTTTGTAATGTAATTTATTTTGATGCTATTTATCTTTGTGTTGTAGGCAAGTTTATGCTTACATTTAAAAAAAAAGTAATCGTAATTTAAGGAGCTGAGAGGGATTTGAGCGTGATGTCCTTATTTGCTCTTCCGATCTCAAGTGCCATTTAGTATATTTTTCTTTCCATTTTTCAAGAGACTTCCACTGGAAAAAAATTTAGCACAGCATTAATTAAAAGATACGGCTGTGTTTGAAATCATGATATCATTATTTAAAAACCAATACCAAAATTGCATTTTTAAAAGGAAAGATATGGGGAAAATGTGGATTGTACATTGCAAAGTTGAAAGCCTCTAATGATTATTCCTTTTCTATTCCATAGCTGTTACTAACACGTCACAAAACAGTTCTAACTACTACCTGGACATTACGTATTATGATTTCCAGTAAGTTACTCAACCACTTGATTTTATTGGCTATTGTTTAAAAGAAACTTTCGTGCTTTACCAGCGGGTAAAGCATGTAATTTTCAAATTGTTGCATATCCAGTATCCAACTAACAATGAATTGTTTATTACTTAATTATTTCACAACAAGGAAAGCTAAGGCTGACTAGTATATATCTTAAAACTGAAATACGTTAAGTCCAATTCTGCATTGGGAAAAAATATATTTTTGATTAAAACGTAGCAAAAAACGACACACGATGTTTTGAAACAAATAAAGACACTGAGATTAAGCTTTCTGTAATTCCTGATTCAGTTTTGACCAAACAACCACAGTGATAGTGAAGCTAAACATTTGAGTTTTTTTATGAAAAATTTTAATATAAAAAAATAACATTACATAAACTTTTTAAAATCCTTCATAGAGTTTTGATTTGCATTTTATGATAAAGATTAAAAATAATTATTCCATGTTTAACTCCTCTTAAGATCTTTGTTTTGATGTAAGTCGTCCTTTGTGTCCAGGTTTTCCGATGTCGATTTTACTGGCCTTGGAGCATTCAGTAACACTGCTTATCAGAACCCACAGTATATCCACAGTCCTTATGGCAGCTGGCTCGCCATCTCAAACTCACCCACAACTGACAGTTTTTCCCAGTGGTTTAGACATGAGTCTTCCCGAAACAGACATTACCAAGAGAAACTAGAGCTGCAGAAGCAATTAGAGACAGATTCCAATAGTAATACAGTGTTTCGATATTTTAACGACAAGTTTTTTCCTGTTGATGGTCGAGGATTTGGAGCTGAAGGACAGAGAGACTGCAACACTAACGCACTCAGAAATTATGGGTATGTTTTGTTTCAGACTTTCACTCATAGTCACTAGTGTATTACTTTTTTCCCGTTTAATTTTGCAAGAGAGAAGCAAATGTTGAGGGTTTCGGACTGAGCTTAAGCATATAGTCATGCCAGCCAAGTATACGATCTAAGTAAATATCTTTCTTACCAGAAAGTCGTGGACTTCTTCCACGGTCATTTATATGTGGCTTTTAACCCTAGTTCAAGAAAAATCTCAATTTCATTTGGGAAAAACAAATGGTACCGTGCAAAAACACTGCCGAAGAGGTTTCATTTGAATGTTAACACCAAAGGATTGCTTCCACATAATTACGCTACATGTCTCCAAAATTGACTATGAGAGTGAAAGGGTTTAATAGGGGAAAGATTGGTACTTAATTTCTGAAAATCTTCATTGAATTGTTAAGCGATGATGTAATATATCACTATCACTATTTCGTAACGCAACGATATATAGGTAAAAATGTGGCCATTTGCTTTCTTATTTTAAAGATTCACAGCTGCGGTGCGCACGTCTTTTAACTTTACGGGCGAGGAAAAGTTTGCATTCTCTGGAGGCGAGGAGCTATGGGTCTACATTGACAAGAAACTTGTGGTACAGATCTTTAGTGATCCAACAGGCACTGAAAGTCCATGCCGTACCATTAGTTTAGCTGGTGCTGGTAAGTTGCACTGCTATCACACCAACGCTCACCGCAAGTTGAAATTCACCCTTGCCATTTCACAGACGCCATTCAAAATACATAAGATAACAAATGGTAGAAATTCCGGATAATTCTCACTTCATATGTTAATATAACCTGAATTATCACTTCATGCCACTTCTCGGCCCGAGTATAGTTATCATTTCACTCCCCGTTGTCTTTCCTGATGCAGCATACATTGATGACATTGCTTGGAGTCTGAAGAAATATATTATTTTCAGTGGCAGCAGTTTTCTCTTTTGGAATTATAGCGCCCTGAAGAAAAAAGGCGAAAAAATATATATAAAAGGTTTTGCTCGATAGTTGATTGTTTTATATATATTTTTCTTCAAAACTAATAATTTAGGCCACTATGTTTACTTTGCCTAGCATTTTAGTTTTGTCTAAACGTCAAAAGAAATCAACCAAGCATTGCTTCACTAGAGTTACTAGGTAGATTAGCCTTTATGTCCCAACAGTGATCATTGTTAAATGTCTCCTTGAAATGTCACTGCTTAATCAGTCAGAGGCCATGAGAATTAAGCACATGATCACCCAACACGAGTTCTCTTGATATTTTAACAATTTCTCCCCAATACTTCTATAAGAAACATAGAGACAAAATAGGAGAACTTGTATTTTGATCCTTATAGTAAAATGTATGATGAAGACGCCCGATATAACGAACCCCCGTTCTAATGAACACATTTTTCCTATCTCTTGTCATTTATATCGGGGTTCCACTGTGTACGACACTGTACATTGTATTAAAAACGACATAAACTTCGTAAATATAAAGCCATATGTATATGTTGTAGTTCAATTTTGATTTCCCATTGTTCTTTTCTATGCTGGTATATGATTATGAATATCAAATAAATGAAAATCAAAATTGAACCAAGGATAAAATTGAACTACAACATATACTTAGTCTTATCATAAAACGTTTTGCTGATTTAAAAGCTCCTTCCAAACAGTTCTTAGATAGTGACAGTATTCAAGAGTTTTTTGGTTTGCTTTCCTTCTTTTAGCAGGAGGTGGATCCATAATTCCTGAAGGTGGAACAATTGTTGCTGGAAAATGTCAAGTGACTGGTTCATTGCCATCGGAGACAATAAGCTTATCTCTCAGGGTAATAACTTACGTTCTATTAATTTTGTAGCCTGACAAAACACACAAGTGTCAACGCATTGCCTCTATACACTAAGAGTCCTAATAGGCCTTATGCATGATGACGTCACCAGCTCAAAATTCACCACCAAGCCTCATTTATACGAAATTCCTTGCAAACCTTTGACAAGTTCACATTGTTTTTGAGTGTGTATTCTTTTCAACTTTTCTCCTTTGAGAATACATTGATGAGATTGCCACGGGTTTACACCTCGATAGCGATGCTTGGTGTGAAGTTAACTAGTGAAACGTAATCATGCATAAGGGCTATCAGAGGTTGCCTTGAGTTCAAGTTTGCAATAATCTATATTGATAGTAGTTAAATTAAGTTACAATGCCATTCCGCTAACTCAAGTAAAAACCTGTGTTTCTCTTCGATACTTCACCACTGAGTGTCTTTATTTACCGACTTATGATTTCTTCTCAAAGTTGTCTTAATGTTTCCTTTGAGTGTTAAAGATATCGGGACAGAGAACCTGTTATTTTATTTCCACTTATGTTGTCACCATTTGTTGTAGAAAAATGAGCCGTACCACCTGGATGTCTTCATAGCGGAAAGATATAAGTGTAACTCGCACATATTGTTCCAGGCCAGTGGTGTGCCATTCCTGCTCGATAATCCTCGTCCTCGTGACTATATAGCTGATGTTAGTGAAAGTATTCACGTTGGATCTATTGTCCAGGTAAAATGTATGGTTTTTTTTTAGCTTATTCAGTGATAAGATTTGGTGGTTTCACACTGGTCTTCTAAGAAGATCCTAAGTTCACATGAAACCCACTTTGAATGTGAACAGGTAGAATGCACATACTTGAACCCCACTTTGTGACCATGGAAACATGTCTATTTCAAAGGAGCCGATGTACGCCGTCAGGTGTGATCTACACCACACTTGAGAAGGCATGTAACCAATGGGAAAACAGAAGCCAACAAAAACACATGTGCAGTGGCGCGAACAATTGATAGTGATTGACAGCTTATGTTCCAAGTGATACAGTTTCTCATCAGGTGTGAACACCAATGTTCTGACGTGTTACTTCAGAATCTCAAGTGGGCTTGAGTCAAGCTCTTGCTTAAGACATACTTAGCTTTTTGCATGAAAGAAATAATTATTACCATGGCCTGTCACAAATGGCAAACTTTGTTGAATTGTTCAGTTTGCATCCATTCTTTATGTACTTGTCTTCAGGTTGGCTAGAGGTTAACAGTATCCTATAAGGACTTAATTTCTTCACTTTTCTCCTTCTGCTGTGAATAAGGCCTACCAGGGTACCCGAGGTTCTCTTGTGGCATGCTTTCGTGAGACGTCGAGGCCGACTGTTTTTGCGGCGAAAATATATTAAACATAAGAGGCGTGTAATATGAGAGAGATGAGAGCAGGAGAAAAGCCTGTAACCCAGGGTTAATAGGGCCGGGCATCCTCCAATACATAAACTGAAATAAGTAGCTTTCTGGCAGCTCGTGTACAGAAGGCTGCATGGTCGAGTGACTAGCCCTAGATGTTTCACGGTAGACCAGAGTTCAAGTCTTCTGTCATGCTTAATTGTAAAATAACCGACTGGCTCTTACTGTCTTTTGTTAACTGTCAGATGGCCATTTATTTATTTATTTATTTATTTATTTATTCAGGATGCATTTCATGGACACAAATAATGAGAATCTCATTCCAGTTTTTGCATCTGTTTGTCTTAACATTAAACAGTTGTCTTCAAGCGACTCATGCATGGAGTACTTTTCGTATGTCGTAGGTATTTAATGTGGCAGACGCATTCTCAACTGGGGCATATTCTGTGGAGATCTTGGAAGGAAATGAAGAAGATCGGTTTGAAGTTAACAGTGGGACATACACTGCACCCTCCCCTTCTACCACCCCTGCCCCGCCCAATTTCACCCTTGATGGAGAGACAATTGTGTTGTGCCCTAATGCTACTGATGACCCTGTGGATCCAATCCCTACTGTAGCACCTGGTAAGCAACCGTTAAATAATTAATAAAGTGTATAATCATCCATTCGTAAAACACTATTACACATGCAACACCCCAGCATTTCTGAATTAAAGGCTAAACTAGAAATGCATTGGGCAGTCAAAAAGCTCTTTGACCCACCCCACCTCACACCACCCCACCGCATCTCACCCCACACAACCCTTTACTGGATCCTTATGTTATCCTTTTCATGTAATCGTATAAGTTTTAACTTTATTTTAGTTAATTATAACTTATTAAGTTAATTGTTTAGTTTATGCGTGTAATTACATAATAATAACTAGCAGTAATCGGAGATTATGGAGACGCATTCGGAGGAACTTCCGGCGGAAATGAGCCCCTGAAAAAAAAAACAATAGGGGCGGCCATTTGGAAGACCGGCTACCAAAAAATCTCAAATTTTACTGCACAGCAACCACAGGAGCACCAACACGAAATTAGGATTGCGTTCTTCGAACGCGATAATAATAATAATAATAATAATAATAATAATAATAATTTTAGTAATAATTTTAGTAATTTATATGGCGCATTGCTATAAAAATAATCTAATGCGCCTAATGTAGTTAAGAGTGTCTATGTCTACCATTGTATTCAAAATTGTCCCAAAAAACATGTTTGAACTTCGAACTCATTATCTTTCTCCACCTTTGTTGTCGTCGTTGTGTCCACAGGCATTCAGTCATTTTCCCCTGTAAGTACTGCCACAGCTACACTCACTCTAAAGAAATTACTGGACTATGAAGCTACAACAGCTTATGTGTTATATATGAGAATTACTGACAATGCGAACGGATGGACAGGAAATATTACAATCAGGGTAAGAAAATCATATCAAATCATATACAAGATTACTGATGCTACTGTGAACATCACAACACAGGCTTGCCATCCTCTGTTTGTGAGGTGTGCTGTGCAAAAACGGTGATGGCTATATCGGTTTAATATATATAGATAGGCTTAGCCTAACAGCGGAGCTCTCTGAACAGAAACGATGATGATAAGCTTAACTTAGGTGAAAGGTCGGAAGCACAAGAAAAATTAGAATAAAGATTGATGAACAGGCTATTTTTCAATTTTAGCAATTCTCAAAAACAGTAAGCTTATTACGAGACCGTCTGCACAAAACATTTAGACTGCACAAATTCCACGAAAGCTCACTGTTTGAGAAATGTGAAACCTCTCTCGAGTAGCAAACCGCGAAAAAAAAGCAGGAAAAAACGATTTTGCAAACCGTTTTCTCCGCTAAACACAACAGTGTTTTTTCCTTTTAAAATGTTTTATTTATCAATAACAAATCCCTAAAGTTTACAATATTATCCTGAGAGGCTAGTCATTTCCGGTTACAAGGCATCCTGAGTTAAAGCTAGTCATTTCCGGTTACAATAATACAAGGTCAGTTCCGGTTTACAGTCACTTGAAAGTCTAGTCCATAAGGGATTATTTATAAAGTTCATTTTCGGTCGTTTGGTCCACTTGAAAGTCCTTTCTGGTTTGCACATGATTACTTTAGTCATTTCTGGTAATGAATGATGAGTTGCCAGTAGCTAAATTATTAGAGTCACAAGCTTTGACTGTTGTATTTCACTATTACTCGGATGACACCACAAAGCAGAAAATTTCTGTTTGCAGTGGGGTTGGGGGGGGGGGGGGGTACTCCCATATATGAGCTATATAGGTATGTGACGCTGTGAAGGGTATGGTTTTCAGGCAGTTTAGTCTGGGATAGGGTATAGTAATCAGAGATTTTTGGTCTAGAATAGGGTATCGTTTTCTGCGAAACTGATCAGTTGCATGAAGAATTTAGTCTAGACGAGGTTTACTGGCAAATGACATTTAATAATCGGTAAGGTGTGCTGTATGACATTTTTACTGACCCCTGGTATCTTAGACTGTGATAGTGAATGAGTTTCTGCAAAATAGCGAGTCTAGAAAAGGTCTAGGATAGGGTAGGATTTTTCGGTGTTTAGTCTAGAATATGGTTGCAAAATGCAGCTAAAATGGTCTAGTATAGGTTAAGGGTCTCAGAGTCCCAGCAGCACACCCCCGCCCAAAAATTTGCAAAGTAACCCCCCCCCCCCCCCCCCCAGTCAATTTGCAACTGTGTTGTGATGTCATTCCTTATGTCCCTTACAGTGGCCCGAGAGTTCTCAGTGCTATTGTGAAAAGTTGCTTTATTTCAAAAAACCCATATACCATAAAGTATGGTCTTAATGAAAAAGCGTGCTCGCATGTCATTCTCGTCGAAAGCAGAAGTCCATTAGGTAAAATAAATAGTCTTAACATTAACTATAAACCTAGTATTGAGTAGTGCTGATAGGGTGGGAGTGAAAACACCCCACACCCTTCCACAGGTTAAAATTTTAATGTAGCTTGGAAAGGCGTGGTAAACAGTTATCTATTGTAGTTCCACATTTGCAGTACCATTGCTAAACCAGACACCCAAGATTCGCATTCTTGACACCCACGTCAGGCCATAAGGAGTGTCCGGACGTGAGCACCAAGCTCCTAACTACATGGCTTAAGTACTCTTTGCCACATTTAATTTAGTCCTTGTACCTGTCTCTTATTTGTGAAGTAAGGTAAACAATTTGTCTAAAGAAAAAATGTCGTTTACAAAACATGTGGAGTTATCCGCATATTGGCAAATTTTAAAACGCTTTCCTCAGGATTCTGGAAGGAGAAAACCTTCAATAGTATCATCCTTTCTTATACTGGTAGCCAAAACGTCTGCGGATAAAATGTACAAAAGTGGAGACCGGGGATATCCCTGCTTCACCCCCCACTCGAGTGGAATTTTTTTAGTCAAAAAACCATTAACTATAATTTTCATATTTGCTAGACAGTATAATGTAGATATTCAGCAAGATACCAGTTTCTGGAGGGTCACGCAAGAGAATTAAATTCTCAAAAATCGTCCTACCTGGGAAGAAACAAGTTTGGTCTTCTTGAAATAATCGAGGGTAACACTTTTGAAAGTTTGTTTGTAAGAGCTTTTGAACAAATTTTGTAATGAACATTGAGTAGCGAAATGGCCGGGCCACCAATTTTTGAGGTTTTTCTTATCATATTCCTTGCATTGAATCACTGAGAGAATTTTTTTCCAAACTAAATTTATAATTTCGAACAGAATAGGGGAATTTAGCGTAAAATTCTTGAGGTAATCCGTCTGAACCGGGGGTTTTCCCTGAAGAAAGTCCACGCATTGCGTGGGTAATTTCAGCCAAAGATAAAAATCCTTCGCAGGATAAAATTTCGCTCTCACTTAATCTGTTTTCAAGTTTGTTCAAAAATTCGGTTTGGACTGTTAAATTAACAGGTTCCTGCAAGTACAAATTACGTTAAAAATCGAAATGAGCCGGAGAAAAGGAACAAGCTTAACCAAGGTGAAACTAAACTCTAAGGTGAAAGGTCGGAAGCACAAGAATTAAGATTGACGACCGGGCTATTTTCAATTTTAGCAATTCTCAAATAAACAGTATTACCCGACAGTCTACACAGTACATTTAGACCGTAGAAAAGTTCACAAAAACAACTTTTCTCTGTCTAGAATAACTAGAACGACTACTTTCCGAATAAAATACAGTTTTTGTTTGTCAAAAATTGCCCGAGAAACTGATTTGGAAATCAAAATTGCAAAAATACACAAACATGTTTGCATAAGGCGACGCGAGTGAAGACAGAAAATTTAAGTCTTGTTTTGTTTACATAAAATCGCTTTTCAATCTATGTAATGAATGAACAAACACATAAAAATGGACAACACAATCTTCTTTCGAAAAATTTTATTCAAATCTCCATAAGTTTATGTTTAAAAGCAAAACGCGAACCATTAAGAGTTCATGATTCGAGGCCGAGATGTCTCCGATGAAAGAAATCAAAACAACTGAATTTAATTGAGCGCGTTATAAACAATTCTCCCGAAAACTAGCGAGAACACAAAAAAGTCAATCACAGATTGATATCAACATAAATTCCCATCGAAAAATGTATTTTGTTTTACCTTTAAGTCCCTCCACTGCTTGGAAATTGTTTAAATCTCCGCTTCTTCAGATCTGAAACCCGAAGTGACAAACATCTTCCCGCATTGCTCCCATCCTCGAAGCAAGATTTTATCTCTGAAAGCTCTTCTATTTCCACTATAGCGGCTTCTGAATATCCCTTAATTAGTATCCCTGTCTTGAGAAGCAAACCGCGAAAAAATTCAGGAGAATAACGACTTTAATTTAAACGGTTTTCTCCGCTAAACACATCAGTGTTTTCCCAGGTGAAGTGAAATTGCAATGTTGTTGGGTGGCGTCATACGCGCATGTTTTGCGACGGTCTACGCGCCTGCGACTTAGCCCTAAGCGACGGCGGCGGTCGGCGACAGCGGCGAACACACAACGCGCCCGCGAAACATTCCGCTAGCCATGACCATGAAAAATGACGGCCATGGGTTCTATGGTTCACTGGTTCTATGAGTATGGAGCTGCGCAGCCGGGCCTTCGGCCCGGCGAGAGCTCCGCTATAAAGCTAGACTCGCTGAATGCAAAATTTGTGGCTCTTAGAACTGATGGCAATAAAATAAAAGCTCTCAAAATCACTGCCATGTTGTTAACTTTTGTTTTTCTGTGTTTATTTCGGCTATTTGTGACTCACGATAGCGGGTTTTTTTTTTTCAAATTAATGGTTGACTCGCTCTAAAGTTCCCTTTCTCTTCTTTTGAGCATTTGAACAGTATACTAGCCAATCACAACACACACAGACAATCCAATGAACCAAACAGAGCTTAAAGCAAATACGTAGCTGGCGCCAAGCGCGGGAAAATGCTGTGAACACGTCACAATAAGTTTTGGTTTTAATTCTGATTGGTTGAAAAAGTGCAAGATTTGTTTTAGCCAATCAGAAAGCGTAGTAATGCAGAACCAACTCAATCACGAAATCACTTGATACTCGATTGAGAACCACTCTGAATGTTCTAATTATTTTGGTGTACTCCAGGTGTTTGTTGAGGATTACAACGATAACTGCCCTTATCTGCAAGATGTGAACATTAATCTCGACCTTGAACCCATCCCACCACTGCAGAGTGCAGCATTTTTCACTGCTTATGCCAGTGACATAGACAGCGGTGTGAATGGACAGATCCGGTATAAGGTCAGCAACCCAGTGGAGAGAATGTAAGTAGGGCAGAACGGTTCAAGTGATGTCATTTGACCAAAACCAGTAACCTGTAAATAAGACTGTTAACAAAAAAAATATGTTATGAGGGTTTGAGCCAGGCCGCGCCATTGCGCCAATCCCGCACTGCAATTTACATTGTCCCTTAGAAAAACGAACAAGGGGACAATCAGTCCCCTTGAACATTTGTTCAGAAAATAGTCTATCAAAAAGATACAGGAAAAGTCTTTGATTCCAAAAACATTAAAAGTAAAAGGCTCTCTCGAATCGAGAAAAAATTAGAAAAAGCCATGCAATTCAAAATCGCCCTATAATGTATTGCAAACTGAAACATATATTCGTCATGTATGCTAACGGTTTGTGTCTCAGGGAAAATTCAAAATGTTGGTTGTCATTGGGTTTACAGTTATTGTCCCTCTGAAATGAAAAAATGTCCCCTAAAACCTTTACTGAAGGGACAAATCCTGGCTCAAACCCTGGTTATTTTCTGTCCTCGCAACATAACTACGATATCACTACTGGCCCCATCAGAGGTATTATGACCAAAACGATCAGTTATTGAGTAATAATTGAGGTGCAGGAGTGAAATGATCAACTACAATCCCCCCCCCCCCCCCCCCCCGCTGGATGGTCTGCTCGTCCATTGCAGTGTTACCCCCAGTATTTTGTTAGGTTTCGCTCACAGTGTTTCATTACCAGTTTAAATGTCCTTTCTAAGAAAATAACATGAACACGATACTAAGAGCAAATTCACAGGGCCGGAAATTAACTTTTTCAAATGGGCGCCAGATGGCACTAACTGCAATTTTTTAGTCGACAGATGGCAAGTTCTGGTCGCCAAAAATGTCTGAAATCTCTGCTTTCTTATAAAACAAAACTGAAACCACTGATACTGCTGTACTTGCATCACGTGTCCAAAAAGTGATTTTCTCCAGAATTTGAGGTCAATAGCACAGTCAACTTATATTTGTTTAACTTTGGTAAAATGATCTTTTGAGTGTGTTTTTATTTCAACAGTCCCACAATCAATGCTACAAAGTTCTATGTCCAGAACGGTAGCGAGGTGGTTTGGAGTAACAAGACAATCAAGTGGACATACAAATACTTGGTCTTTGCAGTGGATGGTGGTTCACCTAAACGCGGTGATAGCATTCCTGTGACTATCACATTTGATGTGTCGTGTGTAAGCACTGGAGCTATTGTAGCTGATCCACTTACTGGGGAGGTTTATTTCAGGGCCCCTGGACTCACCGGCTCAATATACCGTAAGAATTTGCCTGTTGTGCATCTATATATCGGGTTGCATGAGAATGTTATTGTATGTTGTTCTTGAACCATGGGACATGAAAAAGTTTAAACATTTTAAGGGCAGGTCTCACTTTTTCTTAGTCAATAAGAAGTAATCACGCTGAAAGTGGTGTAATTTGTGAAAGAGTCGATTATAATTACTGTGTGGGGCACAACAATATCAATCTCACTGAAGACTAGCAGTAAGCAATCTAAACGTCACGATTTACATCCCAAGTGACAACATCGTGAGACAAACGGTAATAAATTTTATAATTGGAGTAATTTGATAAATGAAGTTTTTTTCTTGGGAGCTTTTAAAAATTTGTTCCATAAAGTGTGAGAAATTAAATTCTAGGGTTTTATTTGCAAAATCTGTAGAGAGTATTTTATAAGTTATTTTAACGACTTAATACATTTATTGATGTAAGTTTTAATAAGCCCTCATTAATAACAGGATACCACACTGTACGGATTTCCTGTATGACCCCGTATGTATATTCTTTATACTTGACTTGGTAAAGATACTGTGACTTAGTCATGGCGTCTACTTAAATAGTGCTCACCCTACTTGAATGGCTGTGGAAAGTTTCAGATTCTTTGGTTATAGCGTTTGCCTTATGTAATATATTGTTTCAACATTTCAATGATTATATGATACAGACTGTTGTTACTTTTTTGTTACATTTCTCTCGGGTCTTTTGTTTTCAGCGCTAAACTCCACTACAAAACCGAGATGCCGAGGATGTACAACAGGGTTTTACTGTCCGGGTGATGGAACTGAGAAGCGATGTGGAGAAGGTTCACCCACTGAATTTTCATTTGGAGCTGCAGCAAACTGTTCAGTTTGTCCCGAGGGATGGGTATGTGATTTGTGATTTGTGTAATGGCAGGAGTGAATGGAGTACAGCAAACCGTTCGGTTTGTCACAAGGGATGGGTGTGTGATTATGACAGGAGTGAATGGAGTACAGCAAACTGTTCAGTCTGTCCCGAGGGATGGATATGTGATTTGTGTATTGTGTAATGGCAGGCGTGAATGGAGTACAGCAAACCGTTCGGTTTGTCCCAGGGATGGGTATGTGATTATGGCAGGAGTGAATGGAGTACAGCAAACTGTTCAGTCTGTCCCGAGGTATGGATATGTGATTTGTGTATTGTGTAATGGCAAGCATAAATGGAGTACAGCAAACTGTTCAGTTTTTCCCGAGGGATGGCGATTTGTGTATTCATTTGTTTAATCTCTTTACCCCGAACACCGCCCAAAATCAAAACTGGAAAATAATGAAAATAGCAGAACCACACAAAAGTACTACTCAAGTGCTTTAATTTGAAATTGGTCTCTTTGTTTTTGTTTTGTTGTTGTTGTTTTCATCGTCATCTAGCTGACTGGGACTTTACAGTTGAATGGAAATTAATTTTGAAGTTGCTAATGTTGTCATTTGTGTTGCATGTAGCTCTGTAAGAATGGTACTGCACTACCATGTCCAGAGAGTACATATGTCAAGTGCAATGAAACGGTGAGTACAGACTACCCAGCCAGGATAGGAATAAAATCACACCTGAAGTAGCTGCTATATAGAGTAGCATCTTAGCAATGTCACATTTCCTTTTGGTGTCATGCTGAGAAGAGCGTTCACTTGGTTTCTACTCATTTTACAAAAATTTGTCTTTAATACAGCGTGTTCTCAGAATGTATTTACAGGGCCCCTCAGATAGGCTTTACAATCCCGCTTACCGACCCATCCCGTGATCCCGTGCTTTTTAGAATCCTTATCCCGATCCCGCAAAGTAGCTGTAGTGTTGTGATTCATCTCACCTCCAGACAGTCTTCCAATACTCTCCCACACAGCTCCTATACTTTTTCGATGAAATGAATCATACCCAGCTTCTCGTCACGGTTATATCCCGCCCTCAAAGGTTCTGATCAAACGTTCTAGTTTAAGACTAGTTTAAACCCCATCCTACATGACATTAAAATCTACGTTGGATGCATTATTCATGTGACACTACAATAGCAAGCTTAAATAAGAAGTTCTGATAAATAAAACGGCCTGCTCGTAACCACCATCCTCACCTTTAGTGCTGTTTGTCATATAACATGCGTCTTTTCTAAGAACATTACTGAAAAAGTTGTTTAATTTTGGGGAGAAATCTTACGAGATTGTCGTGTTGTATTTTTATAGTGGTGCCCAGAGACATGTTTTGACTGTGAGCCGGGTACAGTGTGTTTTGAAGGAATGAAGCAAGACTGTACACCAGGACGATACAGTGATGGAAAAGGTATGTTGCTCTTGAGGTGTATTAGCCTTTTCACAGCGAAGAGTGGCGATGCTGAAGATTTAAAAAAAAAGTCAAATTCCAATTTGCAAACTATTAATATTACAGTCATGCTCGACAGCTTAGACAGCTACGACAGCTACGACCACATTTTACGGCATGCATAGTGTCTGCCTATACTGTATAGTTTATGCTGACGTCCGATCTCACCCGTCTGGTCCAGCTCCGTGCTGTAAGGGAGGAAGTGGCACCAGATTTTTTTTGTTTTCGTTTTGCCTGCGCACAGACACAAAAAAGGAAATTTGAGACGTTATATCGCAGGCATAGCTTGTAAGCAAGCTCTCGCATGTCACCCAAATAAGAAAGCTTCCTCGCAGGTTTATTAAACATTACTACAGGGAAGTATTAGGATTTCTTTAACGGACTACAATGCTAGAATTACGAAGCACCCTGTACAGGATAACAAATAGCATCGCAGAAAAATACTGTTCAATAGCTTTCAACTGAATGTCACTTTGTAGGATTTAATCCACACACTTACAGCACCACAGGAACCACTGCTGAATAACATTACAGGGTTCAAAAACGAAAATCATTTGTTCACGAGAATGTGCTGCTCACAAGCCTTCAATTGAATGGTCACACTTGATTATTTATATATTCACAATCTTTATGAAAAGGTTCACTGGCTTTGTTGTTTTGTTACTGGCAGGTTTTCCTTGCAGACTGTGTCCTCCTGGAAGCTTCAATAATCAGATCCGTGCAGAGACATGCCAATGTTGCCTTGATGGTTACACAAGCACGTACATGAAGACTGGCTGTCGACCATGTCCTTATAATGAGTGGGCCAAACATGAAAGCTTTCCAAACTGTTCCTTGTGCCAGACCTGCTTCACCTCTGAAGACTGTAAGCATCTCTGTATAGTAAACATTTGTTGTCGTCCTTCAGTAGCATCCTTGGGCTGAGTGTACTTCGTCTTCGTACAGTTGCATTTGCATATAAAATTGCACATGAACTCACATTTGACCTGCTCTCAATATGTGGCTTTGATAGCTCAATTGGTAAAGCATCGCACCGGTATCGCGAAGGCCACTGGTTCAATTCCCGTTTTTCAGGCTTTTTCGGGCTGGGATACAGAAGCTTAAGGCCTCGCTTAACTATTGTTTACTCTATCTCTGTATAATGTTAACTGTTTAGAT
The DNA here is from genome assembly GCA_022457155.1 of Cladopsammia gracilis. NCBI lineage: Eukaryota > Metazoa > Cnidaria > Anthozoa > Scleractinia > Dendrophylliidae > Cladopsammia > Cladopsammia gracilis. The sequence goes on from JAJGOT010000546.1 coordinate 449,246, forward strand.
TGAACCCCCCCCCCCCCCCCCTCCTCCTAGAGATTGTAACCGTCTCTGTGTTGTGTTAACTGTTTAGACTGAACCCCCATCCCATTGGCCCTTCTCTCTTCCCACCCGATTTCCCTTATTTCTCTAAGTCCTTTTTTTCCTTCCATCCCTTTTATTCTCCCTCTGCCTTTCCTTCCTCCCTGCTTCCCTTCTTCCCCATTGCTTCCTCTCTATCCAACTTCCTTCTACCTCTTTCTCTTTCATACCCCCTATTCCAGGATTCGATTTCAATCGGACGTAACTTTGTTTTCAGGTCCATGCTTATCAAATAGCACTTGTTTCCCTGGCGTGAGTTGTCTTAATGTTGGTGTTGGTCAGTCCGAATGTGGTCCTTGTCCTAAAGGTTACCAAGGAGACGGACGGACTTGTAATGACATTGATGAGGTGAGAAAAAAAACTTTCAGCAGGCATCCAATTAGCAAGATATAAAGGGTCGATTTTCTTAAACGAGAGCTAAATTTTAGCTACTGTCAAACTATTGTTTCTTTCACATTTGAACAACTTCTGCCTCAAATTCATTGCTCATTTAAAAATCTACCGAAAGTCTTTGTCCAGTTTAACCAAGAACTGTATACAAGAGCGTTGTGTACCTGCACTACAGCTGCCCTCTACCCTCAAGCTTAGCTCTGATTTATGAAGCATAAGGCGTCTGGGAGTAATAACGAACCCATTTATGTTCAAATCAAACTGCTGCACCGAGCAAATGTCCTGCTCGTGCTGTTTTCAAAGTAATAAAATAAGAAACTTGGTGTCCATTCCTGGAGTATCATTTAAAGGGTTTTGTTGATTGCTTTTCTCTAGGTGTTCTATAAGCATAGCTACTTAGTTTTAATTTGGGGCAGCTTTCGCCATCACAAAACTTATTAAAATTCTTGTGTTTAACCACAGTGCACGAGTGCCAACCCCTGCTATGAAGCAAACAAGTGCGAGAACCGTGTCCCTGGGTACCAGTGTGCCGCGTGTCCTTCTGGGTATCGTGGCAATGCTCCATCGGGTGTTGGTCTGGAAGATGCTCAGAACTCCAAACAAGTTTGTGAAGAGATTGATGAGTGTAAAGAAGGAATAAGCAGCTGTGATCCAAATGCACAATGTATCAACACTAATGTTAGTTGTTTTGCTTTCTTTTCTTTTGTTGTTTTCGAAGTATTTAGTTGTAAGAACGACCGATCAAAACGTTGATCTTTTGTATTTTTCACTACTAAGATGAAATCATAATAGCCAGTGGTGGATCTAGGGAAGGGCCCCTGACAGCTTCAAATTTCGGTTGGTAGCGCGTATCAAGGGAGTTAGCTCCCCACGCAATTACTGGGATCTTATCGAGTTGTAACTGTATCTTTTCGTATTTGTTTAAGGTCTTGTTGAGTTGTTTATATATTCACCTCTTATGTTATTGTATCATTTGGTATTTGCTTACAGGGAAGTTTTACTTGTGGAGCATGTCATCCGGGATTCATCGGTGATGGATACACAGGCTGTTATCCTGGTGACCTCTGTACTAATGGATCTCACACGTGTCATGAGAATGCACAGTGCACCCAAACTGGTGCGGGGAGATTCAAGTGCACGGTACAAGACATTCACCCAGTTTTGACATGTAGAGAGTAGTTTCAAAGAATTTATCTTCCTACAAATAGTTTAAATGTATAATTTATAAAAGATTCCGAGCCTCGCTTCTTCACACTTTTTTCTTGGCCATTTTCAACTTCGATATCGTTAACCGTACTTGCTTCCTTTTTTCTGGGTATCCTGTGACTTGGTATTTTCAACATCATGCTTTCGTTAAATGACCCCGCCTCTGCGGGATCTAATTTCATCCTCGCTTTTGAACATATTATCAATTGATTGCATTCATAATTCCAACTTTTGTGGTTTGTTGCAGTGTAAAGACGGTTATGGAGGTGATGGTGAAGAGTGTGAAGTTGATCCTGATCTTGATGGTATTCCGTCCATCGGTCTCAGCTGTATATTGCCAAACTGCTTTAAGGTAATTACATGAATGATGATACAATTCATTAATTCATTACCGTCCAAACGGATTGAAGGAGCCAACATTCAAGTGTTCGCTCTTTTTAAGATCATGTCAGTCAGGCAGAGCTACAGCACTCGCCCGCCCGAACACCCTACACATTAGTCAAATTAAATGAGTCGATAGCACTACCAGTAGTAAGTAAACTTTATTTAAGTGTCAAAATTATTTCTCTTTTACCAACTTATTGGGGACCGACACATAAAACAAAAGTAAATTATTATTGGTATCATGCAGTTCACTCTAACTAACGTATGAGGTAGTGGAAATACATTCCCGTACGAAAAAATAGGGAGCGTAACATACCATACTTTACCTATCATTTGATAATTGCCGGTATTTGCCTTGCAGGATAACTGTCCAAGTGTACCTAACACTGGACAGGAGGATAATGATGGTGATACAGACGGCGATGCTTGTGATGAGGATGATGATAATGACTTAATACCTGATAGATCGGTGAGCGTAGATTTCATACTTGTGCTGCTTAATAGCTTTTCATACACAAAATCAAAGGTTAAACCACCTTGTACGGCGTAATAAACAGTACTACGGCACGCGCTTCAGGATTTCATCAACTGACTCAAAGGTATAAATAAAACTATAGCATCATAAACAGCACCGTAAGAAAGCACCTCTCGATATTGTTCATTTGATGGTTACACTTAAGAATCCATTTACCGGCCTGTTTGTTAGAATCCCATGATATGACTCAACGTAATGGGTTTACTTGTTGTCTTTTCAATTCAGATATAATGCCGTCACTATTTCGATAAATCGTTAATTTTGTTGTGTTGTTTCCAGGACAACTGTCAGTTTGTAAAGAATCAGGATCAGTCAGACATGGATGGAGATGGAGTGGGTGACGTATGTGACAACTGCAACACAACAGCCAATCTTAATCAACTGGACAGTGATGGAGATGGGGTAGGGGACGCCTGCCAGCCTGGTGGTGACGTGGACAGTGACGGTAAATAACTTCATAAACGGCTATTGTTGGTCATGCCATGTTAAGGGACTGCTTTGGGTCACGTTATGTAAAGGGACTGCTGTCGGTCACGCTATGTAAAGGGACTACTGTCGGTCACGCTATGTAAAGGGCTACTGTCGGTCACGCTATGTTAAGGGCTGCTGTCCGTCACGCTATGTTAAGGGCTACTATCGGTCACGCTATGTTAAGGGCTACTACTGCTGCTGTGGCTCACGCTATATGAAGGCAGTTTATTGTGGGTTACGCAATCGACAAGGCTGCGTCACGATTTGTAAGGCATTTTTAACGCAATTGTTTGAAAAAACCACGATGAATGTTTGTTTTAGGACATGGACATGGGGGTACAGATAACTGCTTAACAGTGAGTAATGCTGACCAGGCTGATACTGACAGTGATGGTGTTGGTGACGCTTGTGACAATTGTCCTAAGACGTCTAATGCTGCTCAGGTAGGTCTTCAGACCTGGTATTACAGGTCTGTCGTCACTCTATCTTAGGGCAAGTAATTCTGTTGCTGATTTTAAATCTACTGTACAAGCTTTTTAGTCAAAAATGATTTTAAACAATGATCTAAAAACAAGGAATATACTCTAAAAAAAACCCAGAAGCAAACAAGTATAGAAACGGCTTGTCAAAAAACGTCCATGTATGTATTCAAATTGAACTTGTATTTGTTCCTTTTCCTTTATTTTTCTTTTCTTCTTTATTTTCGTTTCGTTTGCCTGGTCCATACAGGTAGAACACCGTAAGATGATGGGGAGACTGCATAAAAAAGGCTTAACTTCCTTCCCTCCTTCCTTCCTTTCGTCCTAGCACAATTTTGAGTTGGAAGTCATTACAATAAGTTATTTCAATACCCTTAATGCACCTTATGTCCGGTTCATAAATTAAGGAAAACACTGAATTTATTTTAAAAAATAGCGGACCAATTGAGGTCGTCAAGAAGTGCTATCAATCTTTCCCTGAATAAGTTCACTAGAACCCAGGCGGTATTTTTGCGCGAATATGAAGAAGATCTGGAGCGAGAATGAGAAAAAAGAGTGAGACTGGGGAGGATGTGCGCTTCCCTCGTGAGCTGAGGAGACGAACATGTAACTGTTTTACAGTCTAGATATAATTATTATAAATTTTTTCTCTTTCTTGACCAAACTTGATTGTGTTTCATTTGTCCTGTAGAATGCTAGCTATGACAGCGGATACGGAGATGCGTGTTTTGGACCGGGAAAAGACAAGTGAGTATTATATTTGGTGCTTTTTAACCCGTGAATACCCGCAAGCGTAATGAACGGGTTATCGGTTACAATGGCTTATTCACTCACTCACTCGCTAGCTCGCTAGCTCGCTCGCTCACTCATTCACTCACTCACTCGCTCAATCCTTTCATCAGCTGTAAACTTAGTGACGTAATGCTTTGTTACGAATGCGCTTCGTAACAAGAACAGCGTGAATCCAGCGATAGCAATAACTAATTTGTTGTAAACGAATATAAACAACAATAAGCTTAAAGATGTTTCGCATTTGGAGTCTTTAATGCAATATTAAAATCGATCTAAAAGGATTTTCCAATCGAGACACGCGTTTTGATGCGTATCTACCTTTAAATAACAAAACTTAGTCTGTATTGAGCATCTGTTCCTCGATGGTCTCGTGGGCTAGCATCTGGATTTGCACTCGGGAAGCACGGGTTCATTTCACGTTCAGCACCCTTTTTTTTTTCTTCGAACTGGACATCATGAAAGTGATTTACTTTTTTTTTGCTTTCGTCAAAAATCCTTACGTTTAAGTGTGAAAACATAAGCTTACCGCAATATTGCGTTCCGTGTTAGCATTTCTTATTCTTAGGAGCCTTTGATTTATTATTGCTATTCACACAGCAATACAAATACAATACAGCGATGCAAATACACTGAAAATCTGGCAATTGCATATTACCAAAGGCCAAATTACAGCCGAGAAATACGAAATGAAAACAGTACAGTCGAACCCCCCCCCCCCCCCCCCCCCCCTTCCCGATTAAAACAGTTACATAAAAAGTTAACCTCCTTAAAGCGGACAATTTGGCTAATTCTAAGCGCGATTAAAATGTTATTACTGCGCCTTTCAATAATATGCGGAATTTGAAATTCAAATTTCCACCAACAGTTGCGTTCTACACTGCCGTCAATCACCTTAGCTTACCTCTCGGGAAACAGATCTTCACTTCAATGAGGTCAAAAGGCCACGTCCGTGCATTATGATTGGTAGATTTCGATCCATTTTGTTTGTTTCTTTTTTACATGGTCCGTTGGCTTTCGTATTAATTATGATTGACGGCAGGGAATAACGCAACTGTTGGTGGAGATTTGAATTTCAAATTCCGCATGTTATTGAAAGGCGCAGTAAATGCACCAAGTCAGTCAGCTACACATATACTATCAGTTCAGTTGTCAAATTGTAATTTTTTAATGTCTTCGTGAGGTTAGATGCGGTAATTTACCGTTCGGTATTTTTCTTTAAAAACAATGAAACACTTAAATAAGTTATATTACGTCATCCATGTGAACCCGCTTATACGGACACCGCGTTAATACGGATACTTTCCGTGTACACATATGGATACCATGACTGTCAATTACTACGTATTCACATCCAGTAAACAAACAAGGACTCCTTATATTTAAAAAAAAAAGAACAAACGCATAGAAGAGGGAAGTTGGACAATAAAATTTACAAAATAAAATTAGTAACTGAGAAGCTAAAAAATATTTATGTTCTAGTGGATCTTTCTCATCATGTATCTAAAAAAGGGTGAAAGGTCATTGAAGATCCTTTTTATCTCGTTAATGCGCGCATTCGCAAACGAAATATAGGTATGAGTATAGATAGATGTAGAAATGGATGTCCCTTAGTTGTAAACTTTTGTCCGGGAGGGGGGGTGGGGGTTACTTTTTTATACAAGCTATGATATTGTTGGTGATACCGGTTAGGATTTCAAGAAGGGCGTCGCACACCGCCACTAAAATTTTTTGGGGAGTACCCCCGGACCTATTGTTAATTTCCCTAGGGTATTGGCATGTCATGATGTTATTAACTTTTGATATCTCACGTTTCCCATCAATTTTTCAAATGTGTTTTTAAGTGGATGTGTCCGAGACGGGTCAATTGATCTTCAAAGGCTCAAGAAATTTGTGTTTTTCTTGTCCTCCATTAGTAGGGTAAAAAGGGTCAAATGTGTGTTGTTGCGAAACGCAGTTTGAGAATTTGACGGTGCATTTTTAAAATGAATGCAGACGTTTTGAGGAAGTTAAATCCCACAAGAAAGTTTGTGTTTTCATATGAGCGATGATATAATAAATTCAGCTATAATCAATTCAGCGAAATAACGAAATATAATATCAAATTTATTGAATCCTGTTGAGAAATTGGACAGACTGTAAAGTATAAATAGCTTATGTCACCCAGAACGCAGAGTATGTTTTTGTGTTTAGTAAATATACGTATTGCATTCGTTTACCAGTAAAATTTTGTTCCTGAACTTTGTTTTTTTGTTGACAGTTTGTCGTGATTTTTGAGGAAAGAAGTAATTAGTAACTTCAATTTCTTAAATGAATGGCTAATGTTGAGCTCTCGTGATTATGCAATAGTATGTAAGAGAGGTCATATTTTGCTGATTTAGCTAAAGCCTGGTTTCCATATAATCGCAACGATCGCAGCGATCGTTACGATCGACGATCGCTGCGATTCTTACGACCCTTGCGATCATATGGAAACCAACCGTTGCGATCGTTGCGATTGCGATCGCAGAGATGGAAATTTTTCTATCTCTGCGATCACAATCGCAACGATCGCAACGATTGGTTTCCATATGATCGCAAGGGTCGCAAAAATCGCAGCGATCGTCGTTGCGATTATATGGAAACCAGGCTTAAGTAGAAATCTTTCGGTTTGATTATGCAAGAGTTAAATAATATATATGTAATCAAATATTGAATAGAAATTCTCTTCGGCTATTAGAGTGCTCAATAGTTAGACTAGAGCAATAAATAAGTAGAAACGTAGAGCTGGATTATTTGGTCCAAGTCATTTAATTGCTACTCAGAGTTTCATGCTCCTCACGAAGCAATCATCAGGCAACTGCCAAAAAAAAAAACGATTACAATCGGAGATATTAAAAAAAAAAGAACAATGCATGCTAGTTGTGGCGCGTGTCGCGTGACGCGTGGCGCGTCAAGTAGGATCATATCGCTAATTTAAGCCTGGTTTCCATATAATCGCAACGATCGCAGCGATCGTTACGATCGACGATCGCTGCGATTCTTGCCACCCTTGCGATCATATGGAAACCAACCGTTGCGATCGTTGCGATTGCGATCGCAGAGATAGAAATTTGCGATCGTTGCGATTATATGGAAACCAGGCTTAAGTGATGGCGGTTTTCAGCAGGAATTTTCTTGAATGTCTACAGCACGATGTGAGTTCATTTCTGTTGTTAAGCGTTGACATTTCGGGTTTACATATTATAAATATTTCTCCCATTTGTGTTTGTGGCTTTGCGGCTCGGTAAATATCCAGCACTACCCACCTCCACTTCGGTAAATAGTTGTTAAATATGTATGTATATCACCACTTTTGCCTCGATTTCGTGGCCTCAAATCGAGGTCCTTCATTTTTTTCTACTCCACGCGTAGTCAATCAATTCAGAAAGAAAACACACCGTTTTATCGTTGGAAATGAAAAGTAAATACGCTAAAGAGCACTCGACCGTCGATAAAGTGAGATGTGGAAAACTTATAGTGGAGAAATCCTGTTTCGTGTAGAAAGCCACGTTTTTGCGAATGCGAAGAGTTTGAAGGCAAGTAAAGATAAATTCCCGTGAATTGAGGCGATACGTTTCTCAGAATATTTGAAGCAATTACTGGAACTCTAAGGTAAAATAAATTCGATGTTTTATTGCAGATTCACTTTGTTTTATTTATTTAATTTACTCTAAAGAACACTCTACCGTCGATAAAGTGGGATGTTGTAAAGTTAAAGCGTAGAAATCCTGTGTGCTTATGTTATAAAGGAGTTAGCTTCTAAATAAACTGTGGTGCTGCGTCGATGAGGGAGGAAAACATGAAAATTTGTTTTATCAGCTGAGTTGAGATTACGGTGGCCAATTTACCTGATCAACTCAGTTGGTAAAACAAAATTTTCTTTTTATGTTGTACCTGATTCAGTTGATTTGTTGTTGCTAGGGATGGCGATGGTGTTCCAAATGATTATGACAACTGTCCTGATCTTCCTAATGGCGAACAAGCAGATGTTGATAACGATGACATAGGTATATAAACATTAAACACTTTCAATTTCTTGAATTTATTCCGAAGTAAGAGTTCTTCTTTCACTGCACCCTGCTCAATATGGTTAGTCTCACCCTCGCGGTACCAAAATAAATTTATCGCCTTAAAACATAAATCTTATCGGAGTGCTTCACGCTATGCTTGTTGAAATCTTTTTACTGTTCGACAAAAGACGGGTAAGAAACTTAAATAACAACAACAACAATAAATAATCTGCACAATTCTGCATTAAACTTTGCAAGTATACGGTATGGGTGGCCTGATTGCGCGAAAGATTGAAAAAGGTTACAGTCATGAGAGCTCTGGCGAATGGTTCGCCTGTAGGATAAACTATTAACTCACGTAACATTTAGCGCCAAAAGACATTGATCCTTGACAATTTAGTTTCTTTAAAAGAGGTTCTCTGTCTGATTAAATCGTTTTGAAGACAACAAGCATGGAAGACTTTGTTTTATGACCGGATACTTTCCTTGTGGAGCCATTTCCGTCAGAGCTTAACCCTTTAACTTCCAAGAGTTCCAAAGATCAAAATTCAACAAAAATTCCAAAATCCATTTTGTAAAATATTGAAAAACAAATGGTACCATGCAAAAGTCCTGCTGAAGAGGTTTCATTTGAATGGTCACACCATAGGATTTCGTCCACAGACTCAAAAGTTAGAACAAATGGTACCGTACCATGCAAAAGTCCTGCTGAAGAGATTTCATTTGAATGGTCACATCATAGGATTTCATCAATAGACTCAAAAGTTAGAACAAATGGTACCATGTAACAGTACTGCTGAAGAGGTTTCATTTGAATGGTCACACCATAGGATTTCGTCAACAGACTCAAAAGTTAAAACAAATGGTACTATGCAAAAGTACTGGCAAAGAGGTTTCATTTGAATGGTCACACCATAGGATTTCGTCAACAGACTCAAAAGTTAGAACTACACTTCATGCCATCATACATGACTCTTTGAATGAAAGGGTTAATGTAAGCCCTGACTGGTTTTGCATAAGACTACTGTTGTACTGCCTCCTTAAATTCTGTTTGTGTGACGGTTTGTAGGAGATGCCTGTGATGACGATCAGGATGGTGATAGTGTTTCCAATCTTCATGATAATTGTCGATTGGTCAGCAACTCGGGTCAAGAACATGTGCAGCTGGCTTACGACGCTAAAGGTAAATACACAATTCATTGATCATGTTTACACATGTCAGGATCATGTAGGTACTCACCCTGGATAGCAGTATTTCTTATCAGGGTCTCTTTTTTCAGTAACTCTCTTAAGACGGACACTCTTATAAGGTGGACCCCAAACACAACTGCGAGGATCATTTCTTCACTTTACATTTTTTTGTACACTGAAACTTTATATTTGTTATTTCAAAAGAATCGAATTTAGACTTTATTTCCGACTATTTAACGTCAATTTGTTATGACAACAGAGGTTAACAGCTGCAGTGGACTGGTCTAAATTCAGTGGCGCATTAGTTGTCTTGGGAGTGGGAACATTTTCAGTTTTGTTATTTTGTTTTGCAGCAAAACCAGTTGGTGATGTGTGTATCTCGGATTTTGATGGCGATGGAGTCCGTGATGACGATGATCACTGTCCATATGTTAAACACCTCAACAAAACAAGCTTCACAAATCACTTCACTGTTGATTTATATCCCGGACACAGCGATCCACAACCCGTCTGGAGAGTCGCTAAAAATGTACGTCTTGTAGTAAATGCAAAATGAGAACAAGAGTTGACAAGAGTTGAAACTATCGATCTCGTTTAGCGTGATTGTCTCACATGCTCCCGGCGACTGTCGTGTGCTCTTAAAGAGTTTGAATCGGAATTCTGAACTCTCGCTCTCATTTGGCCTCAACTCTCAGGCACTCTCATCGACTCTCGAGCACTCTCGACGAGTTTTAAATCTCGTCAACTATTGCTCTTGTTTGGCTTGGGTACTGGTCATAACCTGATAAGGGTTAAGACCTGTCCAAGCCAATTCAACATCATTCGGCATTGTTGAGTTCAACTTTCTTGAACGAACCGCCAAACGTATTCAGCAATTACATTCAACAATTGCATTGTACGAACAATAACATTAAACCATATAACATTCACCATCATTTAACAGCATGGCCAAACGAGGTCAATTGATAAACGATGTCAATTCAACATGTTGAATTTACATTGCTGAAAGATGTTAATTCAGGACATTGGGCAATCTGACTTTTGAGACGTAACCCGTAAATTTACTTTCTACTTGGCTGATCCTTTGTTGTATAATCCCGTAGAGAAAGGAACTTGTTAATCAACAAGGTTTTCAAGACAAAATTTATCTCTATGCAAACGTATTTTGTCCGATGTGTATCTATGCCATCGATAGTTAATTGTTCTTTCCTTCAACCCAAACAGCCTGAGCACCCTTACTTTCACTTACTAATTAAATTTCAAATTTAAAGAGTTTTTGTACTGAAACCAACATTTTTTTTTAATTTATCTGCAGGGCGTTGATGTTGAAGAAGTAACCAATGTTTCATCGAAACACCCTTCAATGCTGATTGGTTTGTAAATTCTCATTACCTTACTTTTGTCAGCTATTTTAGTTTTACTTAAAAACAAACAAAACATTTATTTACATTAAAAGAAACCGGTTTTGTTTATAAATATTATACAATTATCCTGAAACTATTAAAAAGGTTCCTTAAGGTATGGATATCAAGATTGCAAATAGATCAAGTCTTAACAGTTTCAAGTTCAGCTCTTTTCAGCTCTTGTATCTTAAGCATGTTACGAGGGTACGTAGTCGCACCTTAGTATGGTTTTGACGACAAAAAAGAAATCACCGTGACACGTCCTTCACGATGAACTTAACTGTGGCTTCTACCAAATATGAACTCATTAAATGTGACATGATGACACAATTTGTCCACTTCAACAAAATTATTGAAAAACACAATGCCACAGGGAAATGAGCTCTGATGTAGCTTTTAAACATTATATGTCTCAAGGTTTACGTAGAAGGAAAACTAAATCATTGCAGTAACTATAGAGACTATGTAGTTAAAAGAGGAAAAGGTATGGACACCGTAGTGAACTTCTAGACCAATTAGGATATAGGAAAATAATTTCTACCCCTTAAAAAGCAAACTTATGGTGATTTTGCTAATTTGTGGACAAAGCTATTAAGTATTCAACTAAGTATCTCTGTTTCTGTTTATGCGCAGAGAACACTGATAGGAAAATATCAAATGATTCTTCGGAGGGAGAACAAACCATTATTATTTTTTTTAAAATTAATTTTCAAGACACAAGGAAAGAACTGGAAAAATTTGGCCCATTTTTTCAAGTCGCAATCCATTTCCATACTGACCATCTGCAGCCAAACACACTGTCACACTTTCACACTAGTTTCAGTGAGCTAATGGAGTAATTATTGACAAAACTGCTCCACTATTTCTAGGATTCTGTTCATACTATGCACTTATTGACTGAGTGAGAGGGCCGAACGGCAAAATATTTGGCTCGAGGTCATGGCGTACGGATCGGCTCCCGTCACCTTGCGATTCTATTTTCTGTAGGATTGCATCAGCGGGGCCGTATGGTCATATTATAAAAATATGTATTTTAGCTTGTCAAAATGATGCTAAAATGTGGGTCAATACCCCTTTAATATTATACTAATTTTAACAGGTTCATCTCGTTATGGACCTGTTGACTACAGTGGAGCCCTCTATGTAAAGGGAAGCGAGGGATCGGATTATGTGGGCGTGGTGTTTGGTTATCAATCAAACCGAAAGTTTTACGTTGTAATGTGGAGAAAGGAGAACAGTAACTTCGAGAGCTCCAATGTTAACTCAGGAATTAAAGGAGTTCAACTTAAGGTAAACTGGTTGCTAGGCAACTGAGTGTATGTCAAGATTACCAATTATGCTTCTTGTTTTGTTGAATTGTCGCCTTATGCTTAATGACAAAAACTTTAAAATTCGAAATAAAGGTGAGATTCATAAGAAAACAGTGAAGGTCTGAGCCTCAGACCACATTCTAGTATGTTAAAGCATTAAGTGACAATTTAAGTTTAAAATTAATATTTTATCTTCTGCTGTTTTGCTTATTCCAGGCGTTACGATTGTGGGGCAGGGAGCAGCTAAAAACTGGCGCGCGCTCTCGTTCGCGCCCATCCCTTTCCGTCAGCACTCCAATATTTTCCTTTGCGCATCACCTATCTTTCGCTCCCCACTATCTGAACGCCTGGAACAGGCTACCCACTATTTGATCGCCTTCAACAGGCTACCCACTATCTGAACACCTGGAACAGGCTACCCACTATCTGATCGCCTTGAGCAGGCTAATTGTTGTTGTGTTACTTAGGTACTTTTTTTGTTTTGCAGCTCGTCGATTCTAACGAAGGACCTGGGTCCAACTTAGCGCAAGCACTGTGGCATTCTGGTGATACTGCCAACAAGGTCAGTAATTCAGTTGTATTCCAAAAAGAAAAATATCATTATTTATGTGCATATTCTGCATTGCTTTTCAGGTAAAGCTGTTGTGGTGCGATCCTAAAATGGAGGGCTGGAAATATCAGACCCCTTATGCTTTCCACATCACCCACAGACCTTCCATCGGTCTAATAAGGTATGAAATAACAGAGTTGTCAGACCGGGGATTGTTTATTGTCGTACTGGTCACATATCACTTGTTTGAATGAATGTTAAAATGTAAACCGAGTTAGACCATTCTCTTCAACAACTCTAAAATTCCCGCGTTCAAGTAGTTTCTTAGATACCAATCATCCTGAATTATGTTACTGCGCCTTTCAATAACATGCGAACTCTGAAGGTCAAAGCCTAAGTAACGTTTTACGCTGCTGTCAATCATAACTATGGCGACAATCATTGGACCCCTGAAAACAGAAACGGACAAAATGGATCGAGATCAACCAATCACAACTCACAAACATGACCACGTGACAATTTTGCGGATGTATCGTTGTTTCCTGAGACGTCCGCTTAGATATTTGCGGCATTGAAAGAGTTTAGAGTTCGCATGTTATTGAAAAGCGCAGTAAAGCTTTCAATATTCAACGAAAGTGCTACAAAACGTGACCTCACTGATATTTTCACAAAACAAAATACCGATATATTTACGATGCACGGAGAAAGAATATTTTAGAGAGAAAATCCTCGAATATTGAAGTTAGATAACTTATTCATTATGATCACTGTTATAAAGGACACTTGATCCAGTTGCTGATATGCATTCGAATAATTTAGCACCGTTTACACTAGCATTCTAGCAGTTCCTTGTATTTTCAACTGTAGAGTACAAGTTAAGCAAGGCCAGACAGTGCTGGCAGATTCTGGAGACATATATGACACCACTATCACTGGTGGGCGGCTTGGAATGATGGTGTTTGGACAGCAGGATGTTATCTGGTCGCGACTTGAGGCCAGATGCTCTGATAGGTCAGTTCAACTGTTTCACCCTTTAACTCAAAAAATATCCAAATATCAAAATTCAAGAAAGATCCCAAATTTCATTTTGTAAAATATTGAAAAACAAACAGTAACATACAAAAGTACTGCTGAAGAGTTTCATTTGAATGGTCACACCACAGGATTTCGTTGACAGACTTAAAAGAACAACACTACATGTCTTCATATATAATTGACTCTGGGAGGGAAAGGGTTAAACGTGAGCTTATTTTAATTCATAGGCCACTTTGACCTCCAAGATATAAAATTCAAAGAGTGAAAGCTTAAGTTGTGTTATGTGGTTGTCACTTTTGGGATGATGGATTAAATCGTTAAGTGTGACCATCCAAATGAAAGCTCCCAGGTCACCTTGACATGTTAAATGGAGCTTATTTTAATTCATAAGCCATTTTAACATCCAGGATATGGCACCACTAACAGTGGGGAATACCAAACCCGTTTACTACCAGAGTCGATCATGTTATACATGTATGGTAATTTTGGCGTCTCTATCTAAAATTCTGAAGTGTGAGCATTGAAATGAAATAAAAGGGTTAGTTGCTAAAGAAACTATGGTGGCACATCGGTAAGGAGTGAAACACCAGAATTTAGATTCAAAATGTTAGCTTTTGAACCTGTTACGTTGTCCATTCGAATGAGAGCTATTGCCCAGTACAGTGTACTTTTCTTGGTATTCCTGTACAAGCTAGTTCTAACTTTCGGCCCTGTACAATTCAAATGAAAGTTTTTCAGCTGTACTTTTATATGGGGCTGTTTTGTTGTTTTTTTGAACTGTAATATTGTACAACATGAAGTCTGGAAAATGTTTAACTTTCAATGTAGATATTCTTGAAATTGAAGGGTTGATGTAGAAGCATTTGCTATTGTAGTCCTCTCATGGGTACACTTAAAAAGAAAACGGGTGAAGCGAAACGACACAAAAAACGGGACGTTTCCTACATATTTTTATACTACAATTTCTTCTACTTCATTGATGTTCTTGTGTTGCCATCAGGGTGAATCAAGCATTGCAGTTTGACGGCGTTGATGATCACGTGTTACTGCCTTCTATTCATAATCTTGGTCTGACAGACAGGTACTTTGCTTTGATTATTGAAGAATCTATCCTTCTATCTATTTTGTAGTGTTTACACTAGGGCCAAACATGTTTAGTCTGATCACGATTGAAACATGATTCACTATGAAGATTGTTCACATCAGGCGGTGTACGCGGATCGTGATTGGAACGTGTTTATTCTGAGCATGACTGAAACAACCTCACGAGGTAGTTTCGATCTAAGCCATACAAAACACGTAAGCATAAATGTCGATTCCTTGTTAAACAATGCATTGTCCTTCGTTTCTGAAGGGCTTGAAAAGTGCGATTAAACCACAAACACATGCGACAACAAATCCGAGCTCTGTATTTCTTGGTTTCATGCGTAATTTATAAAGATTTTATGCGAGCTTATGCCGTGTTAAGTAAAGCAGCCTAAATTTAAGAACCAGGTGTGAAACGTGTTTTGAAATTAACAACTTATGTGAACATGTTTACGGTAAACGTGTTTCGTTGAAACATGTTTGGAGTAAACATGTTTACAGTAAACATGTTTAGAGTAAACATGTTTAGAGTAAACATGTTTACTCTAAACACGTTTACTCTAAACATGTTTACTCTAAACATGTTGCGGTTCTGATGTGAACATAAACAGTGCCACTAGCTCAACCGAACTTTTGTTTCAGTTTCACCATCAGTACTTGGGTCTGGATGGCAGCGGATTATCCCAATACTGTAATGCCTATTGTTTGCAGTCTCGACGCCACACTGTGCCTGTACTTGAAAAACAGGTATGATAACTGGTTTGGTATAAGTGATCTGTATCACAAAACAGGTTCCTTAAAGGAACACTGTCCCGGCTAAAATATCTTGTTTTAAGTTTTTTCATGATTATGGCCAGGAGCTTGCTTTAAGCTTGCTTTAGCTTCCCTTATCATCTTAAAATAGGAAGAAAATATCGCGAAAAGTGATGAACGCAAAGAAATATGAACTAAAATTCCACCAAAATGGAAACTTTGATTTCTTGACCTCCTGTCACGAAATCAAAATTGATGAACTTTAATCCACTTCCATCCTTGTAATCCTGCACTTTTGAAGTCACAGTTTTTTACCACCTGACTGTTTGTTTTACAGACAAATCCATGGTAACTTGGGATCTTTTGTCACTCAAGGATCTGAAGTTATTGAACCTGAAGAATGGCATCACTTGGTCTACAGATATGACGCTCAGAGTAAGTGAACTGACGCGCTGGCTCACTGACTGATCGACTGACTGACTGACTGACTGACTGACTGACTGACTGACTGGCCAACTGACTGACTGGCTGCCGACTGACTGACTGTCTGACTGACTAACTGACTGGCTGACTGAATGACTGACTGTCTGTCTGACTGGCTAACTGACTGAATGACTGTCTGACTGGCTGGATGACTGGTTGGCTTGCTGACTGGCTGACTGACCTCCAACTAACTTGCTGTTGGACTATCCGACGAATTGGCAAGATAATGTAACTGACTGACTGGCTCATGGACTGGCTCATGGACTGTCCGATGGATTGGCTAGCTAACTTAACTGACTGACTGGCTCATGGACTGTCCGATGGATTGGCTAGCTAACTTAACTGACTGACTGGCTGATGGACTGTCTGATGGACTGGCTCATGGACTGTCCGATGGATTGGCTAGCTAACTTAACTGACTGACTGGCTGATGGACTGTCTGATGGACTGGCTCATGGACTGTCCGATGGATTGGCTAGCTAACTTAACTGACTGACTGGCTGATGGACTGTCTGATGGACTGGCTCATGGACTGTCCGATGGATTGGCTAGATAACTTAACTGACTGACCGGCTGATGGACTGTCTGATGGACTGGCTCATGGACTGTCCGATGGATTGGCTAGATAACTTAACTGACTGACTGGCTGACTAACTAGCTGATGGACTGTCTGATGGACTGTCTGATGGACTGGCTCATGGACTGTCCGATGGATTGGCTAGATAACTTAACTGACTGACTGGCTGATGGACTGTCCGATGGACTTGCTCTGCCTCACTGCCTGGCCGGTTGATTAAACAGCGTTATTAGTAGTAATTGTTGTAAGATACTGTTTTAATGATCGATATAATAGCATTTCGAAATTGTATGTCTCGTGTTTTTTTTTTCAGCATACAGCCTTGAACTTTTCGTTAATGGTTCATCTGTAGGAGTACAGAGCGATGTATTGCCGCATAGCTGGGTATGTCGCCTAATGCTTGTCATTCGGCATCTTTTGTGTTGTGTACTATAACGTTTGAGTCTTTAGGATAACCATACAGTGAAACCATACAGTGAAACCATACAGTGTAACCATTCAGTGAAACCATACAGTGAAACCATACAGTGAAACCATACAGTGAAACCTATTGAGAAGTGTTTCTTGTGGTGCTGCTGTTTTGCCCGGAATTCTGCAAATTGAATATTGGTTGTTGGTTTTTCCTTCTTGATGGTGAAAGTGGTGTAAAATATCAACTTAAGTTATCAGCATGGCCTCTATGCTCCAGCAGTTTCGACTTTTAACAAGAAACATTTCCGTTTGTTTCCATGCAGGGTCCTGATGTTCCTCTGTATGTGGGACGCGACAGTGGTAATTACATGAAAGGAACTGTGGACGAGGTACAGTATAATTGTTATCTGTATTTTCGTTAAAGGTAACTTATCTGGATTCGTAAATTTGCAACTGCTTAAAATGTATTCAAAACTGCTGTAATTATTTCTTCATTTTATTTTCTATATGCCTTTCACTCATCACATGGCTTGTTTCATATTCATTACCCCGAAAATGTTCCAAATAATTTCATTGGAGGCAAAACGCCATTTTTATCATTCCAACAGCTTACTCTGTGGGGGGTCCTTGTGGAAGATGCAGAGATCGTAAACTACATGAAGACCGCTGGCCTACTGTTGCCCATTCACAAGGGCGTGGTACGAGCGCATTTCAATATGGAGGACACCTCTGGTACAGTTATACTAGATCAAGCTGGAAACAGTTACCATGGAAACCTCGTCGGCGGGCCCACCTTCGTTTCGGTATGTAACCTGTCTTCTTCTCCTGAAATGGAAATGGACTTTTTTTCAGTTTTTAAATTCTTGTTTGAAAGTACAATACTTCATCTGATCGATAAATTCCTAACCAGCTGGTAAAATGTACCCATTTGAATTATTAAGGATTTATCAACTAGAAAACGTTTTTCACTTTGAGCAACATAAAGAGCAATTTTGAAAAAATAAATAAATAAAAAACAAAAGCTTATTTATGTAATCACATTTTCTTTCCCTTGTGTTGCTTTAGGCACCATTATTCAAACTCTATAGCATGACTATTCAGATAAACGACACTTGTTTGTTTTCTTTAAATATTTTATAACGTTTATTGTCTAGGAGTTTTATTTCCAATAATTGCATCGTTAAAGTGATGGCTTAAATAAGGGATTTTTTTGGTGTTTATTTTCAGAGCTCTGTTGACAAGAATCGTTTTGTGATAACCTTCCCGAGCAACAGACGGAAGAGAAGGAGCGCGGGAGCCTGGGCGCGGCATAGCGAGCTTTAGTCACCAGTTCCCTCTCAGCGCTATCCGCATCGCTTTTATTAAGTCAGTTAAGGAGAGACGAATTGGTTTCTAATTTTTTTTTCTTCCGAAATAGCTTAAAACTTGTAATATATTGGTTTTGCTAAGTTAGGGGGGAGGGGAAGGGGGAATTTTAGAGGAACTTACTCCTAACAGCTAACATTGCAGGACAGTCAAATCTCTCTTAAATCAGAAAGGTCAGTCGTTTACGGGGGATGTACACAAGTCAACACAAATCACGCCCGTTTATACGTAATATACGCGAAGGGTCGGCTAAAGAAGTTGGACTGTAAATCTTAAAAAGGGTTCCGGGGTCAAATATGTCCATCAGACTACCACATTTACATCGAACAAATGCCTCCTCTCGTTTTAACGCCTCGGGGGTTGTTAATTGGAAGAAAATGTTTATTTGGCATGCAGTTGTTTTAATAAT
Source organism: Cladopsammia gracilis (assembly GCA_022457155.1). Lineage (NCBI taxonomy): Eukaryota > Metazoa > Cnidaria > Anthozoa > Scleractinia > Dendrophylliidae > Cladopsammia > Cladopsammia gracilis. The sequence continues at coordinate 468,179 of JAJGOT010000546.1, forward strand.
ACAACAAGTTTTGTGTGCCTCGGGCTTGTCCTTAAACTTACCCATACTTACTCATTCCCTTGACTGACTGCAGATGTGTGACTTACCCATACTTACTCATTCCCTTGACTGACTGCAGATGTGTGACTTACCCATACTTACTCATTCCCTTGACTGACTGCAGATGTGTGACTTACCCATACTTACTCATTCCCTTGACTGACTGCAGTTGTATGACATCTATTTTGCTCTGCATAGTAGTTTCCGGCATTGTTTAGTTAGACTTTTTACTATTTATTGCCATTTTTAATGTAGCTGTATCTTTGTAAAATAAGCGTGTTTTTTAATAAGTTTATATGGCCATTGGCTCCATAAAGTATTTTTGTACTTTGTGAATAGGAAATGCCGCAAAATTCCGGGGGAAGACATTAAGTTAAAACACAAACAGTATCAGGCTGTAGAACGGGCATGGTTCACTAGACTGGCGCTGACATTTGGTAGAAACGCTTTCTGTGTAGCGTATATTTAACTATTATAGCGCGAAAGCGCGCGTGTTATCGCCTAATACTTAGCCGACGAGGCCGTAGGCCGAGTCGGCTAAAATTAGGCGATATCACGCAAGCTTGAGCACTATAATAGTTTTATAATTCAACACATTGATAACAAAGCACAGTTTGAAAAAAAAATATCGCCGACAAGCCTTTTATTTAAAAAGAAAAAGCTTACAGATGTTTTACCGCGCGAAACTTGCAACATCACACAGTTCATGAATGAAAGTGGCGCCTGGTCAATACTGTGCAAGCTTGAACACTATAACTGTTTTATAATTCAACACATTGATAACAAATCACAGTTTCGAGAAAAAAATCATTGAGATATACAACCTTTCATTATGTAAAAAGGCTAACTACAATATTTTACCTCGCACCATTTCTGAAACAACAAACAGTGAATGCCGAAACTTTTGCCAAACTAAAATTGATTTAGCGTACACAATCAGTTGACAGTTTCTATGAAGAGCTTTCGTCTACTCAAAGAACGGGACAGAGTAGTGACTACAAGAATTAAAACACAGTAAAATGGCATAGAATGTCTTAGTTACAAGTGTTTCGTATCTTAAAAAGTTCAATTCAGAATCAAAACAAATTGAACAAACACACGGCTTAGTACGAACCTAAACATAGCGGCGAAAAGTCGGAAAGAATTGCAGCGTGGACAGTAAGCTTACAAAAATTCACAGCTAAAGGATACAAGAAACGGTTAAAACATCGTACCTGTAGTTGACTTGGCTTTTTAGTCCCTTCCATGAGCACCAAATTTTCAAACATCGAAGTACGAGCTGAGTCGATCAATGTTGTTTACGAACTTGGAATGCTCGTTTTTTAGCTCCCACAGCCGTAATGACGAGATCAGAAACGTTTCTGAGGAAACATCAAGTCTATATCATATTCCAGAGGTGATTACCAAAGGAATTTCACGAAAATTGTGCTTCTTCATTCACTTCTTGTCGAGCGGTTAAACTTTGAACCAGTTTTCATTCAGCTACGCCAAGAAACACTGCGACCGCGACAACGCGAAAATTTCGCGCCTTTTTTGTCCAATCATGTGAACAGTATTTTTCTCTTTTCTTTTCTTGTCTTTTTTTCTTTCCTTTCCCTTTTTTAACTAATAGTTCACGCACTTTTTCGCCAAAAAACACGACATTGCAGGCAGCAGTCATTTTCACTTTCCTTCAAAATGCGAACTGATTTACCGCCATCGCTGGTTATACGTCATGTAGACATAACGCATATCGATAACTTTTTTACCATATTTGGGCAGTGTATCAATGTGTTGAATTATAAATAAAAATATATCGTATTAGATGTTTTGGTGTGTAGTATCGCTGTTTATTATCCAACTGCTCTGAATACCGTCTAAATAACGGTAGAAAAGAGTAGAAATATATATCTTATTAGATGTTTTGGTGTGTAGTATGGCTGAATATTTTTACGAGTTGTGTCGTAGTTTGACAAGCCCGCAGTGCGAGTTAAAATAAAACAACGAGCTTAAATGGTTTTAAATATACAGTGATACTACAGACCAAATCATCAAGTAAGAGATTTATTATCCACCTGTTCTGATGAACGAATTTTATATGGAAACGAAAACTGTAAAAAAGAGGCAAGTTTGATGTTTTGCGCGTGACGCGCGCGATGAAAATTGATTGGCTGACAAAATGGCAACTTGTCAAACCATTTTGAAAACCAACTCCTTGTTGTCAACTATTTTTATTTCGAGCGCAGTTCTTCCACAACCTAAGAAAACTTTACAGTACTGCAAGTACAATAATGGCATGTTCTTCAATGAAAACAGTAATTTCTCAAAATGAACTAAACATACTTCCATTTATGAAGAAAGTGCTGTGGATCGGTTTGAAAAAACTTTCGCTGAAAGAATGTGATCGTGCCTGGCTCGAACTCGGTGCCGGCGTACTTACGTTTACTAAGAAGTGACAAAGAGGCTTGTCCAGCTCACAAGGTGGAATACTTTGCATTTCCCTTGCTACGCCGATGGAGAAGCACCATCGTTTCCACACATCTGGTCAGTTTTCGTCGTCTTAGCTGTGTTGTTTTTCTCGATGAACTCCTATCTGAACTTCATTTATAAAGTCAGTCCTTCGCCATTTACGCTTTCATTGTTACTGGCAAATAAGTTTTCAAACGTGAGATCAGAAAAGCTAGTCAAACTTATCGTCTTCAAATGTTGCGAAAATGCCGTCAATGTTGTTTTTTGTTTGCACTGGCTTGATGGTACAGTGAACACGTCAGCCGATCTGTCAAACCGTTTTTTTTTTTTACCATACATATAACTAACCCGCATACAAATATCGCTGTATATTTGTACTTATTTCTAGCCTTATTTGGACAGTATTTAGTGCAGCTGGATAATGACAAGCAATGTTGTAGTGTGTTGTAGTAGTATTTATCAGGTATTTATTTCAATGGCGGGTTCATTGTTGAATAGAAAACTCGATAAGTTAGTCACGTGGTTATTTCGATCTGGCTTCATCCTCTAGCTTACTTGATAGCAGATGTAGGTATCTCATGACACGTTTAGAAAAATAAAGCGACTGAGAATTAAAAAATAATTAGGGACAACTCTCTATGAGCTGAATTATACTTAGCAAAGTCTTGACTACATTAGACTAGTTTTGAATTACTCTTGTAAATAATCCTTTTTATATATTTTGTGGCTAGAATCATCATTAAACACGCCTTTTGTAAATCCTTGACTGCTGCACTGTTCTGGTGGCATGGACATATTATACTCATTCATGGATTGTCATTCAGGAAAACATTCAAGTGAGGCTGTGCGTGCAAGTAGGTGATTCATCGAATCGCTTCATGGAGTGAATCCGTGATTGTACGCGTGTACAATCCATGATGTTTACCGTCCCGCCGAAATAAACTTTCGCTGACATGATTTCCATGTTATATCGTCAAATGTCACCAAATATACAACTAAATTGGATAGAAAGATTGTATAGAGCAAAACAAAAGCAGTAGTTTCAAGATAAACTAAGTGTAGGATTGCAAGGATGGAAGTGGATTACAGTTCATCAAGTTTCATTTTTGACAGGCGGTCAAGAAATCAAACTTGCCATTCGTGTAGACTTTGGACATTTTTAGCCGCCATTTTGTCTCTTTAACATTTCTTTGCTTTCATCACTTTTGGCGATTTTTTCCATGGCGGCAAAAAATTGCGTGACATTTGCCTCTAATTTTTTTAACTCGTCCCCAGGCCCCCAATTTGACCCTTAAAATCACTGTGAAAACGCCATTTTTTAAGGGAAAATCAAAATTCCGCCCATTTATGAATTACTTTTCGGAAATTCACACTCGGATTCCAGTAATTTGGTTATTATTCTATCTGGAAACGTTAAAATATTTTAATAACTTTAAAAAAAAGTCCCGTCATTTTGACCTTGAAGTGACCAATGTGAAGTAAAGGCTTATGTGAAGTTCAACCGCGCGGTCATCGCTTTTAGCGGTATAACTCATTCTAATAGGCATAATGTCAACATCCACACTCGGTTTTGAAGAGACTGTGATCTTGTGAACATTTTGGTGGGAAATATGATTTAGTTGGAGCGAAAAAAATCCCGTCATTTTGCCATTTTTTCAGTGCACTATGCTTCGACTGAGGCAATTTGGCTTCTATTAGTCTGTATCTATTCGCATGCTCTTCTGTCAATGTATGGCCTGGCAATTTATGAATTACTTTTCGGAAATCCACATTCGGATTCCAGTAACGTGGTTATTATTCTATCTAGAAACGTTAAAATATTTTAATAACTTTTAAAAAAAGTACCGTCATTTTTACCTTGAAGTGAGCAATTTCGTATAAAGGCTTGTATGGAGTTCGACCGCGTGGTCATCGCTTTAAGCGTCCTAACTCATTTTATTAGGCGCAATGTCAACATCCGCACTCGGTTTTGGATTGGAATCTAGTAAACATTTCGGTGGGAAATTTGCTTTGGTTCGAGCAAAAAAACCTCCGTCATTTTGCACTTTTCAGCCGGAAAGATTTCCGTTTAACCCCAGCATTAGTTATGCATACCGTTCTTAAAACTAAAACAAAAGCCAAAACAATAGAAATCCAAAAGCATAACAATAGCACATACATACATAATTATGAGCAATAGTTCATTTTGGTAACGCGCACGCCTGCAGCAAATGTCCCGTCTGAGGGATCAATATTTTGGAATGCGGCTATTTCAAGATAATAAAACAAGCTCCTGGCCATTAGTACAGGTAATCATACGGTTTCGAGTTCAATTTGGGATTAATTTGCACGAGTGAGTTTTTCAAAAAGCTCAAATTGCAAAACATTTTGCATCAATTTTTTGCATCACTTTTTTTTTATTTGTATTTTGCACTGGTGTTACACTTGAACTGCACTGCTCTTAGTCAATCAGAATTGAGTAGACCGATATCACGCTAGCATGGCACAAAAATATATTTAGTTTATTGGGGAAAAAAGCCCAGCATCGAATTCAGCATATCGATATTAGTAATACTACAAAATTTTGTAAAGATTGCTAGCAAACTGACGAAGATATGAAATTTTGAAACTGAGCATTTTTACAAAGAAATGTATGGTGGACGGGCATAGATTGCCCGTCCAGCCTCGTTTTCGTGTTTTTCCCCATACATTTCTTTGTAAAAACTAGGCCAGACGGCAGGCCAGACTACTAAGTTTCAAAAGTTCATATCTCTGTCAGTGTACGAGCAATCTTTACGACACTTTACAGGTTTACTAATATTGATGTGCTAAATTTGATACTGGACTCTTTTCCCCATTAAATTAAATATATTTTCATGCCATACTAGCGTGATATTGGTCTATTATTATCAGGAAAACACGATATATCATCCGGGACAGTGTCTTCTAGAAAAAAAAAAATACGTTTTATGTTTTGCTCAAATCCACTTGAGACAACGAGAACGGCAAACAGCAATGCGATCTTTACACAAGATTGTACGGCTTTAGATTGGATGGGAAACAAGCTAAGAACAGCGGGCGAAGATGAAAAACCTCGGTCGTCGAAAAAAAAATAAACCTTCACACGTTAACAAGTTGAAACATTTTCTTGGCCTAGCTCATCTCGATTTTTTCCGTTCGCTTTCTCCGCTTCGTTAGGGTCGCGCTTTTTCCTTTTCTCTCAATCTAGCAGCCTGCATTAGACGCCTTTGTGTCTCGGTTCCGTTCCCGTATTTTCTGTCTTGTTGCTGTGGAGTTTGCTCTCAATGATTTGTGTATGTCTATAAGTAGTCCGACTCCACGTGTTCTCTTTGTCTTTCCAGCCAGCGCAGCCCAACCACGGAAACGTCTTGTTTTTCGCGCCAAAAGTGAGTCGCGGAAGGGAATCTCTGGGCACTACCGCAAACTCAATGCAGTCTTACCCTTAGTTGTGGCCAATTTACTATGATTCTTGTTTTGTTGGTTAATTAGTTTTCACTGAATCAACCTGAATATACTTCAATATCCTTTCCAATGGGTAGTGGCAAATGGTGAAGCTTTACTTGAGTCCTATGGTGTGACCATTCAAATGGAACCTTGACAGCATTTTGCATGGTACCATTTGTTTTTTCAATAAGCTTACATAAGCTTATATTTACAAAGTGAAATTTGGGAATTTTTCTTCAGTGTATGTTAATGTTTGGCACTCTTTGGAGAGGGTGGCAAAGGGAGGGTACCGATCACGCATCACGCCGAATTTTTGAGTGATATCACGCATCACGGAGAAAATTTTCAACCAATCACGCGTCACGTAAATAAGGAGTAATCCGGCATTAAAATGGTAACAAAACAACGTAGAGTAGGCGTAGGCCTACCTATTGAATGCATTGATATTGTATTCTTTTTTTTTTGGAAGGATTGCATGTCAATTCATGAATCTTAAAATGAAATAAAGGGTGTTGACGGGCATAGCACAAATCATACTAGCGCGTGGTGTGATTGTTTTGTCCTTTATTCACTCAGTTTTTTGGCTGGTTTGACTTTTACAGTTTAGCCTTGGCTAGCATATCTTATAAAAGATCTACCCCTCTTGTATGAAATAATAGATTTGTCTTAGTAAAGGTTGCGATTCTATTAAATGCCATTTGTCCATGAGGATCTGTTTTAAGTTAGGTACACGTGGGCTGCCTTGGGTAATATTTCTTTGCGAACTTTTGTTTTGTCTTTGAGAGCTGACTTTCTGTCAGAGAATATTACATCTGAGAGCACCTTCTCAATGCTATTGTTAGGGTAGCCTCTTAGCCGTAGTTTTTATTTGAATTTATTGATGTTTTCCTCGAAAGTTTCCTTTGAAAAGTTCGTTCAATTCTGAGGAGTCTAAGGACCTCTCCTTTGAAGAAACCTTTCTTGACTCCCGGTGGGTGACAAGATTTAAAGTGCGTGTATTTCTTCTTAGCATTATCGGCTTTATTTCGTTTTGCTTGTCTTTTGCGGTCAGCGTGTTTCTTATTCAGATATTTTCGTGTTTCTGAGACCTTCCGTTTATCAAGATTCAGGGAGCACACGAGGATGGGATTCAACATGTTTATTATTGGCATTCTCAAGTTCTGGCATGTTTTTCACCTGGACTCTCTCTTGTACATTTACGAGTGGCTTAGTGTCTTGTTCTTAGGCTGATTGACATATTAGTTTCGTTTGGCTTAGTAGCCTACTCGCTTTTCTTCTTTGCTTTGAATCAATGTTACGATAATGGAATTTGATTAGCACTCCTAGTAATTTCTGTTCTGCCATGCCTGACATGTTGCCTGCTTTCTTATGGTTCCGATTTCCTTCTTGAATTCTTCGTCGGGTCTCATGTGCGCTTTGGCGTTGAAGTGTAACGTGTTAGGACAAGTCTCTTCTACCCTGTGAGCTTCGAGTTTTCTGATTGCGTTTTCTGATTTCTCGATTCTGTCCTCGCCGTGCCAGGAACGGATTCTCTGGACCCACCACGAAGATCAAAGGTCAAGAAGCTTTCTAGTTTTTCAAAGAATGTTGAAAACATTCACGTATCACGGAAAAATAAAAGGTAAATCACGCGTCACGCGCTTCTAAAATAGCAAATCACGCATCACGCTGCGCTATCTGATCACGCATCACGCCGTTAATTTGGGCACAATCACGCATCACGCGGTTAATTTTGGGGCAATCACGCGTCACGTAAAACGCCTTTGCCACCCTCTTTGGAGTTTAGAGTAAACATTTGGAGCCTTGCTCACAGTGGGAGGTTTGACTATTTTTTTCTTGGCAGATACTTGATATCATTTAGCAGTGAAGACAGGGGAGATGATGACAGCTGGTACACATGCTATAAGCTAATTTCGATTTTGAGACGGCAATACTGCATTATATTGACGGCCAGTTGGGAGAAAATAAATATATTCGCGACGGAGCCCAATACGGAGAATATATTTTCTTCCAACGCCGTCAATATTATATAATGCAGTATTGCCGTCTCAAAATCAAAATTAGTTTGTATCACGATTCAACTGTATTTCTGGCAAAAGGAAAGCAAAACTGAAGATAACTTGTGCTGATCAAAACTGAAATTGTTACTAGTCAAGAGCTGACGTACACGACCTGTACGCGTTATCATATTTTTGTTTAGCAAAAAAGTTTCAAAAACACAGACTTTTCACGCTATAAATTGCTCATTGAAATAGAACAAATTTGTTAGAACATCTTTTCGAAGTTTTTCAAAGTTACGTACGTCGAAAAAATGAGTAAATAACGCAAACTAGCCGAGGTTTTAGCCCAAAACTTTTTTCAAATTATGATGGCGTGATAGCGCGCACACAGCATAGCTCAGTATAAACAAAACGTTCAAAAGCAGCTTTTAAACTCATCTTATCGTTAACTTTCGATTGAAAGGGTCGTTGCATTGAATACAGCGTTGTTTATCTGCCAAACTTGACAAAGTAATCAACATTTTTGCCCCTCCTTTGAAGATAATTTTAAATTTTGGTTTGCTACGCAAGGAACCCATTAAATTGCTGCGGGAAATTTTCAACCAATCAGGCTGGTTTTTGAGACGAAAAAAGTATCCGAGAATCGTGATACTAATGTGTATTAACGGCTGATCAGCAGTGAAGAAGGCAAGGTGGTAAAGCTGAAAAGAGATTTGAGAAGGGCTGACGTGGCTAGTTTTTTGTGAAAAAACTGTTGGTGTTGGGATGGTACGTTACATCACAGGTGAACCAAGCACAATATGCGAGTAGGGAAACTGGGTACTAGAATTGAGCTTTGTTTAGCTTTGTTTTGCTTTTGCAACATTTGCGAAAATTTCTGCACGAAATTTATAACTTTTCTCTTGAAAAGTGCAAATAAAGTTTGAAATAAAGTGTAAACATGTAACCTGGTGTATTTGTTTGTTCATTGGGTCCCTCCATGGCCTGTATTTGAGTATTTGCTTCCATGCGCTACATCATGTATAAACATAGGTGAACCAAGCACAATATGCGAGTAGGGAAACTGGGTACTAGAATTGAGCTTTGTTTAGCTTTGTTTTGCTTTGCAACATTTGCGAAAATTTCTGCACGAAATTTATAACTTTTCTCTTAAAAAGTGCAAATAAAGTTTGAAATAAAGTGTTAACATGTAACCTGGTGTCTTTGTTTGTTCATTGGGTCCCTCCATGGCCTGTATTTGAGTATTCGCTTCCATGCGCTACATCATGTATAAATATAAGACAAGGTTGGAAAGTATTTTGGTCGAGTCGACGAGGCCGCGCAAGAAAACGCGGTCGATGAAATGCAAGAAAAACACACATTGTCCCAGTATCCCCGTATTAAACAAGATCGATAGTTGCGCCAACTTTTTCCGTAATTTTATTGCCAATAACTCACATTTTCGAGACGCAACCAAACGCCGAACTTCACCATCTCGCTCGACGATGGCGGCCATTAGCCGTGAGGACGAAAAGTGGCTACAACCTCGATCCCGCGAGAAGATTTTCTCCCCCACTACCGGTACGCACCGCCGACCATTTCAGCACGCGCCTCCACCGGGTAAGTAAACTTTTCGCAGCAGTGAAAACCCCTTGAATAAAAATGGCGGGTCATCAATGGTTTACACGGAGAATGCTAAGTTGAAGTTTGATCCGTTGCTTTCGTTTACCGAAACTTTCCTCTCTGGGTAGGTAAGATATTGTCTTAAACTTGTTCTGGAAGAAATAGGAAGCCGGCAGACATCTCAGGGGGGCTGTAAAAAATAATGTTCTGGCCATTTTATCTTAATATGCGATCGATCGCCGCTAAACTACAGATGCAGATGTTTGCATGAAAACAAAATTATTTCTGATTATTTTCAGCCTCTACCGCAAATTTGAAGCCCCTAAATCTCAACATCTTCATCTTTTGATATGTTTCGAAAAGTCGGCTATCGACTATAATTCTTAAAAGAAATATAAACAAGCGATTTCTGACATTGAGTTTCCTCTGAAAACTTTGAATTTTCGCCATGTTTTGCCCCAATATCAGTGATGCACTATTTTGCTTAACGTAGCTTATTCAAAAACAGTCAATGTTTTCGTGAACAGTGTATGACCTTATCAGTTAATAATAAATAGGATGAGCTAATTATAACAACTCTATTGAGCACGTAAGTTTTTACCTCGCTATATCGATCTCTTCGAAGGAAGGAACTGATGTGAAGAAAACGCTGTACTGTTAAAAATCACACAACATAACCTTTGTTTTGATCCAACTCTGCTTTATCAAAAAACCTTCGCTAAAACCTTCGGCCTGACAACCGGAAAAAAACAATACACAAAGCTGAGTTGCAAAAATTATCGTCGCAACTTCGCCATTTCAAGGGGTTTTCACTGCTGCGAAAAGTTTACTTACCCGGTGGAGGCGCGTGCTGAAATGGTCGGCGGTGCGTACCGGTAGTGGGGGAGAAAATCTTCTCGCAGGATCGAGGTTGTAACCACTTTTCGTCCTCACGGCTAATGGCCGCCATCGTCGAGCGAGATGGTGAAGTTCGGCGTTGGATTGCGTCTCGAAAATGTGAGTTATTGGCAATAAAATTACGGAAAAAGTTGGCGCAACTATCGATCTTGTTTAATACGGGGATACTGGGACAATGTGTGTTTTTCTTGCATTTCATCGACCGCGTTTTCTTGCGCGGCCTCGTCGACTCGACCAAAATACTTTCCAACCTTGTCTTATATTTATACATGATGTAGCGCATGGAAGCGAATACTCAAATACAGGCCATGGAGGGACCCAATGAACAAACAAAGACACCAGGTTACATGTTAACACTTTATTTCAAACTTTATTTGCACTTTTTAAGAGAAAAGTTATAAATTTCGTGCAGAAATTTTCGCAAATGTTGCAAAGCAAAACAAAGCTAAACAAAGCTCAATTCTAGTACCCAGTTTCCCTGCTCGCATATTGTGCTTGGTTCACCTGTGGTATAAATATAAGACAAGGTTGGAAAGTATTTTGGTCAAGTCGACGAGGCCGCGCAAGAAAACGCGGTCGATGAAATGCAAGAAAAACACACATTGTCCCTCTATCCCCGTATTAAACAATATCGATAGTTGTGCCAACCTTTTCCGTAGTTTTATTGCCAAGAACTCACATTTCCGAGACGCAGCCCAAAGCCGAACTTCACCATCTCGCTCGACGATGGCGGCCATTAGCCGTGAGGACGAAAAGTGGCTACAACCTCGATCCCGCGAGACGATTTTCTCCCCCACTACCGGTACGCACCGCCGACCATTTCAGCACGCGCCTCCACCGGGTAAGTAAACTTTTCGCAGCAGTGAAAACCCCTTGAATAAAAATGGCGGGTCTTCAAAGGTTTAAACGGAGAATGCTAAGTTGAAGTTTGATCCGTTGCTTTCGTTTACCGAAACTTTCCTCTCTGGGTAAGTAAGATATTGTCTTAAACTTGTTCTGGAAGAAATAGGAAGCCGGCAGATATCTCAGGGAGGCTGTAAAAAATAATGTTCTGGCCATTTTGTCTTAACATCTATGCGATCGATCGCCGCTAAACTACAGATGCAGATGTTTGCATGAAAACAAAATTATTTGATTATTTTCAGCCCTCTACCGCAAATTTGAAGCCCCTAAATCTCAACATCTTCATCTTTTGATATGTTTCGAAAAGTCGGCTATCGACTATAATTCTTAAAAGAATATAAAAGAAATATAAACAAGCGATTTCTGACATTGAGTTTCCTCTGAAAACTTTGAATTTTCGCCATGTTTTGCCCCAATATCAGTGATGCACTATTTTGCTTAACGTACCTTATTCAAAACAGTCAATGTTTTCGTGAACAGTGTACGACA
>JAJGOT010000546.1:482500-505000 GCA_022457155.1 Cladopsammia gracilis
AAATACACCAGGTTACATGTTAACACTTTATTTCAAACTTTATTTGCACTTTTTAAGAGAAAAGTTATAAATTTCGTGCAGAAATTTTCGCAAATGTTGCAAAAGCAAAACAAAGCTAAACAAAGCTCAATTCTAGTACCCAGTTTCCCTACTCGCATATTGTGCTTGGTTCATGTACTTGTTTGAACTGGCAAAACAAGTTTGCAAACATGTTTAGCCTCTCGCGCATGCACTCAGATCATCTATGTAACTGCTGCATTTTAGCGAGCCCGCTATGCAACAAAAATGGTGTCTGTCTCAATCGGTCCAAGTTCTCTTCAGTTAATTTTGTAAAATTGTTGTTTGTTGTATAACAGTAAACTTGGTGGTACATGTATTCCAATTTTGGTTCGGTTCCTTGATCACGACTTGGAGGAAATTCATCAATCTGCTGCAGCTTGCCTGAGGAATTTAAGCTTATCATACAGTAAAGCACGAGACGAGAACAAGGTATGTTGTTCAATTTGTCATGACTTGTGTGTGAAAAGAAACAATTCTAACGTAATTCTATGACCTCAACAGGAGTAGAATGTGTGACTTTACACAGACCTGTTAAACCACTGAACTCATGGTAGACTAAGTAATTTGCTAGGTTAATATTTGACAAATGGATAGATCTGCAATCTCAAGTATCAACTTGATTGATTGTTCTCAAACTCATTAATAATTCATCAACTTTGAAGAAAGAAAATCGTAAGTGTGACAGTGGTTTGGAAACCCGATATTAATTAGCATAGATTTTGGAGATGCTATTCCTTTCTTTTCTTTTTATTTAACAGGGATTCTGACAGGATGTGGGAAAAAATGAAAATTGTGCGGGAATTTTAGGGCAAATTTTGCGGGAAATTGTGTGGGATTGCACACTCCTGTGACCATTCAATCACCAGAGTTCTAGCCAGGCCAAAAATATTATGGAAGGGAGGAAATTCTGCATAAATGAAAAATATAAATAGATGTTTTACTTTGGGGATTAAAATGTACCCAGCAATCGCCAATTTGCAACTGTTAATATTTTTTTACGAAGGTTTATTAGTCTCAACAAAATCACATTGCGTGTCATGATGAACTCGATCAGGTAAAACCAAAATACCACCTCAAAATAAAATGTTTCCGATCTACATAAGCGAGTTCCTTTATGAAAAATCCGCACATTTTATGTGGGTTGAACAATTTCCAATAAAGGTTCACACAATTTCTTCGAAAGTTTGCCACAAAAACACGACCCCGAGATGTACCGGTATGCAAATTGCATGCTTTAAATGTAATTTGATACAATCCATGTAGCATGTTTGTTTTTCTCACAAAACGTTTTGTAATAGATCGTAGAGCATTTTCCTGAATGAAAACGTCTTTCACTTGATTGAAAAAATAAAATCCAGTATTCTGATCTGACCTGAATAATTAAATTTTCTCTTATCGGTCTGAAGTTCCAGTGCTTTAATAGTTTGTTCGATCCACAAATTTGATCAGTTCTTTGCGAAAATAATTCAGGCAGAGTGACATTCATTTCGGCGCAACCAGAGCTCGAAATTGTGACTAACTGGTCGCTAATGCGACCAACAATTAATTGCTGGCGACTAGATTTTCGGGACTGATCACCAACTGGTGACTCGCGTTTTTATCCGATTTCCATAAGAGAACTGCTGAATTTTTTTTACATTCTTCAAGGAATCAATAGAGAACTGGTAGTACATTTAGGTGGGAGACTCACCTTTTGTGGTCACAAAACATATGCTTGTATATTAAAGAAAAATGGTTTCCATCCGTAACTAAATAAAAATACGATCATCATCCCCCAAAAGTGTTTACCTGGCGCCATATTGTTTCAGCGGCTTCTATCTAAAACAAGAGCACAGATGCACCAAAACAACATGTGCTTCCATTCATGCAGGAAATATGCCGGCGGATGTAAATTTAGAAGCATTTAAAGAGCTTTTACAGGAAGGCGAAGAAGAATCTGCAAGAGAGTTGATTGCAAACTTAAGTCTAGAGTGGGCGGGTTGTCGAAGCAGACAAAGCAGATTTATCCAAACTACCGAAGATAGTCCTTGGAACTAGCCTGATCTCAGACGACATCGATGATGAGCCTGCTGGGCATACACATCGCGCTTCAAGCGAGTGCAGATGGACATTGTTTATATAATTCCACGTCGCTGATCCTCTGGAGATGACTCTGACAGGTCTTTCCACTACTTGTGGACAACTATAGCCGTTCTCAGGTTGAATCAGTATTCAATCTAGGTTAAATGTGTACCCAGTATTCTATCTAGGTAAGCTAACCCCACATTGTAACTAACCCTAGTTAACTCTAACACAAAGCTAACCATCACACTATTGGCTATAAATGTATCTTTGTGCTAGTGGTGATGGTTAGCCTTGTGTTAGAGTCAACTAGGGTTAGTTAGGGTTAGCTTACCTAGATAGAATACTGGGTACACATTAACCTAGATTGAATACTGATTCAACCTGAGAACGGATTTTACCTACAGGTGCTACTGTACAACAGGTGCACTTTCCATTTCTACAACATTTCCATTTTTTTTTTCGGAAACTGTCCGTGTCAATTCAAATAAAGAGACAAATTTTTAAAGTTCAATTGTTACAGGGTGACAGACAAAATCATCAAGTAATCGAGCAATTTTGATCCCATTGGGAGACTGGCATGAGCAAGCCAATGGGCTGTGTAGAGGCCTGGGCAGAGAAGACGTTGTGGTTACGGCGGCAAGGAAGTTGCTCGCAACGAAAGGCTAGTAAAAAGACGATTACGCTGCGAAGAAGTAAAGCAATTATAAAGCCAGAATTTTGCTTGTCTACTAATGAAAACCATGGAGTGAAACTCAAACATTTTGCGCTTATCTGAGGATTGTTTATAGGAAACGTTTCACCAGTAGAAAAATGTAAGCTTGGTTAGATATCTTTCATAAATCTTTTCCATGTTCAGTTGTTTTTTGTATAATAAGCTTAATAATAATAAGTTTGAACTTCTATAGCGCTATTACTTAACAGTGTTCTGATCAAAAGCGCTTTACAATGGATAAAAAGAATGTCTAGCTACATGTATGGCTTTATTTCCTTGCATGTGAAGTAATGTTCGAAATCTTGGTTTTTTCTTAAAAAAAATTATTGGAAAAAGTTGGCGACCGAAAAAATCCATCTGGCTACCAAAACTTTTTCATAAGTCGCCAGTCGGCGCCTTCAAGAAAAAGTTAATTTCAAGCCCTGAAGATAGTGTGAATTCAAAATGTTTATATCAGGGAAATATTACATTCTGTAAACCTCTTTTATTCCAATGGACTAGATTGCTTCACTACGAGTAGACCACCACAGTGTTCTTGTTTGTTGAAAGCCAGTTTTTTTTGTCCTCCTTTTCAGCTGGTTATTGCTGATTGCCATGGCATTGAAGTATTGATTCGATTGTTAAAAAGAGCAAGGAAAGATGAGATAGGTTAGACTTGAGTATATTTAATAAGAATAATATTCTATCAAGTCATGAATAATTATGGGTTTCAAAGTAAAAGTTCTACTGACCATGCTATAATTGAACTCGTTGATAAAATAACATTTCACCACAGTTGTCGGTAATCTCGCAATCTGATTGGTCGATGCGAGTGGTAAATGAGAGTACAGACAACGGTGCTGATGCTAACATCACGCAATGCCTACAAAAGCGCGCGCTTGAGAAAAATAAACCAATCAGAGTGCGAGGAAGTTATAGACAATGCTTGCGCTTTCTTAGCAGTCGCATTTTGTAACGAAACTTCGATTTTTCTCTGTATTTTTTTTTAAATATTGTGGTAAAAAAACAGATTTCCACCGGTTTTCCGTGGTGTGGACTCTTATTTACCACGATTTACGTCATCACGTGGTCAAAATTTGTTGCTGACTCACTCGGCTGCGCCTCGTGAGTCCACAACATTTTGACCATGTGATGACGTAAATCGTGGTAAATAAGAGTCCACACCACGGAAAACCGGTGGAAATTTGCTAAAGGGCTATTGAAAACAATGAATATAAAATTGGCATATTTCTTGATTTATCAAAGGCATTTGACACTGTTAATCATAATATCATTTTGCAAAAGTTATACTTCTATGGTATACGTGGTAAATGTCATGACTGGTTAAAGGACTATCTTACAAATAGGAAGCAAATTGTTAAATATAATAACACAAGATCAGTGGAATTGACTATTACATGTGGCGTCCCACTAGGATCTGTCCTTGGTCCTCTACTTTTTTTAATCTATATTAACGATTTAATAAACTCCACTAATAAGCTATCTTTCATTCTGTTCGCTGATGATACAAATCTATTCTGCTCAGGGAAGGATATAAAAAAACTTGAGTCTAGGGTTAATGAGGAATTATTCCATGTTCAAGAATGGCTTACGCTAAATCAACTTACACTTAATGTCAAAAAAAGCAATTTTATTGTATTCAAATCTCACAAGAAACAATTAAAATCAAATTTGACTATTAACTTAAACAGCCAAAAGATCCAAAAAGTAGACAAGACAAAATTCCTTTGAATAATAATTGACCAGCACTTAACATGGAAAAGTCATATTGAATACATTACAACAAAAATCTCTAAAACTATAGGTATTCTCTGTAGAATTCGCTACTATGTTTAATCAACCACTTCTGAAAATGTTGTATAATAGCTTAATTTATCCATATCTCCTTTATGATAATATTGTATGGGAAAACAATTATCCCACAAAACTTGACAAGTTGCTAAAACTCCAAAAAAGGCATTGCGAGTCAAAACAGTTTCGTCGTATAAAGCTCCCTCTCTTCCACTTTTCAAAAAACTGAATTTATTAGACATTAACAAAATCAACGATTTTCTTATTAAGCACATTCAGTTTCAATCTTAGATCAAAATCTCTCCCAGTGTATTTCAATGATTATTGCACAGAAAATACTCGAGTTCATAACCATTATACAAGAAAGAATAATCTACACAAAAAGTTTAATAGGACAAATTTTGCTGTTTACTCGACAAGAAATAAAGTAATTAATATATGGAATACTATCCCTAATGAAATAAAACAGTCTGTTTCAATATATGTATTTAGAAGGAAGATCAAACAGTTTTTACTATCTGAATAATTGTGCTTATTGTAAACTAGTTAGTACTAGGTTACCATTCTTACAACTGTTGAATTGGAATAATGTAATACATTACTTGCTAATCCCTGATACCAAATTTATTAAATATTTTTGTAATTAAGGTCATTCAAAGGGGGACTACCCAGTAAAAGCCTGTAAAGATTTCCTTAGTCCTCCTCATTCATAATTGTTTTAAATTGATGTAAAATGTATTGACTGAAATGGAAATAAATGGAAGGTGGCAAAAAAGTATTGAGTGTGGCCTGATTTCTATGCTACAGTGTATTATGCAATCATTGGAAACCTCTTTAAGTTGAAATACATGGAATTTCAGTCACTTTTTTGGTGTGAAAATCTTTCATAAGCGCTGTCCTCTAAAACAGATAAAGTTGTTTTTTCGAGAGATGACCATTTATGAGGGATTAATTTGAAACTGAAGTGTTTGACTGAGAACGGATGAAAAAGCTGATCGCTTGTTTGACAATCAACATTACTTTTCAATCTTTTCAGATCAAAGAAGTGGCTCTAGGAGTTTTATGGAACCTTTCATCTTGTGAAGTACATGTAAGTTCTGTTAGGAAGTTATTTTAGTATCATCAGCGACATAAATACCACTAGCACTGGGTATCCTTACATTAGTTATTACTGGGTCAAACGATAAAGAGAATCAGCGAGAGTTGATGAGAGTTTTACATGTAACTCTTTGAAAACACATGGGAGTTGGTTTGAACAACCAAGACCAGGGGCCACTTATCAAAAATCCTGATAACTTTTTTTCTGGGCCTGAAGGTGTGAGAATATATTTCTTGGCAAATAACTCTGACTGTGCAATTACATGTATAATTTCTATTTTAATTTGTTTCTTATTGTTTCTATATTTTTTTCTACTCTTGATGTCATTTTTGATCCTGTCACGAACAACTTGTACTTGAAATTCTGATCCCTGTTTTCAAATACAAGACAAAGTTTGATCTCTGATCCTGCACAAACTGCACAGCCCTATCCTGGGCCAGTTCCATAGCTCGCCATCCAAGGTTCCTGGCTTGTGATCATTTGGTCACCATTTAAATCCTGATGCCATAATACCTCATTAATCTGAATAGCTACATGTAGTTTTGCTGACAATGGGTGTCAAGTTGTTGAAAGATGTTGTTGCAATCATAAATTTCAATCTTTATTTTTCTTCAGTAAGATCTAAAACTCTGTGTCATCAACATCTGCCTCATACATGTAGTACTCACTCTGGTTACTGCAATCATCATCATACCATATTCCAGTTGGACCAAGGCCGCTGCGTAGAGTAATGCATTGATTCCATCAATCAAATGGTAGACCGTGTTTTGCAATGCCAGTGGTGTTCTTAGAAATGTGTTTTCGGCCAGGCCTGAGGCCAGGCAAGTAATGAGGGACTGTGAAGGACTTGTGGACTCATTTGTGTGGATCATTAAGGCGCCTATTGGCAAAAACGATATTGATAACAAGGTACGATAAACGATAACATGATGTTCTAAGTTCTCCAGCTACTCCAGATTATGTATGGGTGAAGTGAAACATTGACTATACCAGGTGTGAAAGTAATTTTATCTTGATTAAGTATCTATGACCCACGTACATGTATGTAACAGGTGATTTAGTGGTGCTAATAATTAGCTTGAAGGCAAATAACAAGTGCAAATTAAGCAGGGTTTTCATTAAGAATTGTAGTAGCAGGAGAATAGTGTAAAGTAACAGGAGAATATGATTAAAGAGCGAAGATAGCTACATATTGCCATCAAAATTTAGCCGGAGAATTCTGCGTAGGAGGTGGAGAATTCTCTGATCTCCGATGCCTAATGAACGCCCTGTTAAGCAGTTCAAATTCCGCACTCATTGCTCATGTTCAACCTCATTCCCAGGGGCGGGAAGCATAGAGACCCTGGGAACGAGGTTGGCTACGTTTTGCACTTGTGGACTATTATTTTGCACCACAAAACCAGGGTGGATGTATTACTTGTAAGAGTACTACACTTCTCTCAAGGAGATACCAATCATGGATAATCTAGGAATGATCTACAATTGGCGACAAAATTGTTGCGACACGTTCGTTTAAAGGGGTAAGTTTTGGGAAAATAAAACCCGAACCCCCCACCCCCATCCCGCTCCCCTCAACCAAAGTTGCCTTTATTGTTGCCAACAGACTACCTGACCACCGGGTGTGATAGGGGGTGGGGGTAGGGGTGGGGGGTTGGTTTGAAGATCACTTTTTTCAGATGACCTTATGGTATAAGTTTAGGAAAGGGTATCCAAAAGATGTTTTGGACAAAGTGTCAACTAATTTTGATGCCAGTAGTAGCTTGCAAGCTCAATAATTGGTGGTTGTCATTTTTAGTCTGTAGAAAACTCCATTTGTATCCTTTGAAACTTGCAATTTCGTCTGGAAAACAAAGTTGACAGAGAAAAATACAAGGACGCTCCTACAACCGACCCATCCCGCAAGGAACCCGATAAACCTGACCCAGGCTGCATTGCGGATGCAGCAAGGGATCGAAGAAGAACAAAAAGAAAGGAACAATCAAAGAATCAGACCAGCCCCAAATAAGGAAAGACCCAGTGGAAGGAGTAGAGTTACTATGGCAACCAGATATAGTGAAGTTGTACTTGTCAATAATGGCAGAAGCATCTAATCCTGAGACATTAGAGGTTCAGCGGGTGCCGTACATAATCTGACTGCGTGTGGATGGCAGGTAAGGCTGAATAGTGCTCCTTAGTGCTGCAGGATTTGATTAGGAAAATGTTTACACTTTCTTAAAGTAGCCTCTGACAGCCACCCCCTCTCCTCAGAAAAAAATTGGGGAGAGAAGCTTCTCCCCAATTTTTTTCTGAGGGGAGGAGGTGGCTGTTGCAGGCTATCTTAAAGAGGCAGTGTCAGTATAGTGATTGTGAACTATTTATTTTTTGGTGAAAACCATGCTACAATAGTTATTAACAAAACAAGATGCTGTGGGAGCGTATACTTGGGCGTCATTGTATTACGCATATTGGAATGAAAATATCTTGGAAAATCTGCATGGACGTCAGTTTATGGTTTGATGATAGGGAGTGCACTGAGTATTGGGATAGTCTTGTATACATGTCGTTGACTGTTGGTGCACATTTGTAAAGTGGAACACGTGAAGACTTACGTGAAGTGTGGGTGCAAGGATTATATTTAACGCTTGTAGAATTTGGAAAAGCTTAATTGTAATTTGGCCAGCGAAACTGCAAGGAAAACAGAGAATTCATGGCAGCGCATAGTCTGTATTCAGGTTTCAAATTTCCCTTTTGACATATGCAAATTCGGTGCACTTTTTCTTGACGACTACAACAAACTTAAAAGTGCTAAATTTGTTTTCTGCTACAGACCTTTCCCCGCTGTACATGTATGACATTGATTATTATATTTAGTTTCATTCAAGATTTATCTTCTCAATTGGTAAACATGAAGTTCAGAAAGATTTTTACACACAAATTTTTGCATGACTAACACACTGACACTTGGGGCCCTTGTTTACATAAAGTGACCTATTTTGGTTTTGTTTGCTTTCTGACTGAAAACTCACTCCATTCAAAATTTTTCCATAGCCGTTCACAGCCAGCCGTTTTCGAAATTTTTGTTCTGTCTCGGCCGTTCACTGCAAGCTGTTCAAAATAATTCTTCAGGTGTTCAAATGAAATTTGATCTGTTAGCAGATCTCGTTGCCTAGCACGTGATCAAAATCTGCCGTGAAGAAATTGTTCTTTCTTGTTGCACCTTTCTCGATGTAGTGTGAAAGTTATTTTATTGTTATATCTAGAAGAACTAGTCATTTGAAACTGTATTTTGTAATGGATGATTTTATATAAGTGACAATTTGTCTGCCCATTTTAGCGCACAGATGGGAAATTGTCATAAATCGGACTGTTCCATTCTAAAGAGTCTGAAGATGTACATGTACCTTTGAGAATTCATAACTCGAATAATATTCCATCGATTCAATTGAATAGACCTCTTTAGCTTGTATGTTTTGTTTTCCCAATGTACATGTAGATCATGTGATGTTACCCCAGAGAACTGTTTCTTTTAAATTTTGTTTTCTTCACGTGCATATATATGCATAATTTATGAAAAGACAAAGGACAAATTCCCCTGAGAACATCACATGACCCAAATTCGGAAAACTAAACATACAAGCTAAAGAGGTCTATTAAAGACTGAATAATGGCTAAAGAGTAAGCGATCAAGATATCAGAATTTATCTGCCACTAGAATTTAATTTTCGCCGGCGAGCCTATCAAGAAAGCGTTGAAACTAGCCGAGACACCAGCTGACCAGTATTATCGTCATTATGCTTGACTGAGTTTGACGCACGTGCATTAGAGCCCAATTGCAAATTCGTGCACTACCAAACTGCATTTTATAACTTGGGCTCCTCTGCCCGAGTAATAATATAAAACACCAAAAGAAAGCAATCAACCAAATACATGTACTTGAAAGAGGAACAATTCATGGTCTGTTCTTGCTCATTAATTTTTGTCTGGCTCAGACCACTGAAAAATTCATCGACAGTTTTGCTCAGTTGCTGTCATTCAAGAGAAAATGAGGTAATAGTACAGATCCCCCTTACATGGACCTCCTCATAGATCTCATTGATAAATGGCGGCCCAATTTATTATTCTTTTATATTCATGCTAATTAGCCTACCAAGCCTTACAGTCAACTTTTCAAATGCAAAATTCAAAGAATTTTTGCTTTAAAATGAGACTTGGTAGGCTGATTAGCATGAATATTAAAGAGTATTAAATCCACTGCCATTTATTGAGGGGTGCAAACTAATAATAAATTTCAAATTATGATCAAGGGGCACGGACATTCTGTTCTCTTACCTCATTTTCTCTTGCTTTCAACAGAAGGTCATCTGAAGTGTCAGCCACGGTTTACTTGAATATGAATATATGAAAATCATATAATTATGTGTACTGTGGATGAAACATGAGTGAAATTTGATCCTCGCAGTGCGCTATCAACTTAAGCAGTTGAAAAACAACCTGAAAAAAATTCAGGCCTGAACAAGATTCAAACCCATGACCTTGCGATACCGGTGCAATGTCTAAATTTTTTTCAGGTTGCTTTTCAACTGCTTAAGTTGATAGCGCACTGCGAGGATCAAATTTCACTCACGGTTTGCAGCTGTACTTGCTCAATCGGTGGAGTGAGAAGGTGGCTGACACTTCATACCAATTAGAATGGTCACACGTTAAGTATTCATCCAAAGATTAGAAAGTTTTAACTTATTCACAGTTTTACCCCAAGGGAAAACAGGTTCAATTTTTCACACTTCTTGGAGTTTCTCCGGTTGCTGGGAGCCATCATTGATGTGTTTTCATTGCTTTTTGTAGTGGTCTATGGTGGTTCGTTCAGCCATGCAGAAAGAGAAGGGCCTTCCCATTTTAGTGGAACTTTTACTAATGAACTACGATCCTACAGTAAGAGAAGTACATGTAGCTACCGCACTGAGGAATCTTGCAACTGACCCAATTGGGATTGTATTTATATATTAATCGTATCAATAACAAAATTCTTGATGGTGATTAGTCTTTCATGCACCTATTTCTTAGGTAATTAGTGGGCGTTCACGCCAGTGTCCAATTACAACTTTTTGTAATCGGATACCTGTTATTGGACACCTGCATTGCATGCACGTCAATCAGGCACAGTTAAATGGGTCAGTTATCCTACTGGTTTCAAAACTGATAAAAAAATTCTTGACCTTTTGCTGTAAAATTACTTACAGGGTTAAATCTAACATTATTTTGTTCCATCACTTTGTACAGCCGCACTCTCCTGTCAAGAAATATTAAGGGTAGGGGGCAATAAAATTATTGTAGACAGGCTAGTACTTTCTGGTACTGTATGGTTCGTGTGGACTGCAAGCCAAGGCAAGTGAAAATGAATGCGAATTGAAAGTGAAGAGAAAGCCATACAAATTAGATTAGATTATTTGGCGACTTTCTTTCTGGTAATGTCAACAACAACAACAGTTAATAACACAGACGATCACACTAGACAGACTATTGATACTCCTGGGTTGAAACCAGTTACCTTGTTGGCGGCTTTCATATGCCTTTAGCTGTTTACAGTGTATAGTAAGTTTTATTGTTTGATGTTATTGCTTTTGACGGCAGGTACATGTAAATATGCCATGGCGGATCTTGTTCACCGTCTTCCCGATCCTCAAACACAGAATACATTAGAGTAGAAGAGAAAACAGTTGGCGCCATACTGTGTGTCATTCATCAGGTGGCGAATAAGAGTATTGAGAATGGAAGGTAGGATACGCATAGGTTAGAACTGGCCAGTCCAGGTTATTACCGGTTTGACAGGGATAGTACAGGTTAAACGAAAGTTGGGGTCACTCTGTACGTGATTCATCGGCCGGTGAAAAAGAGTATCATAAATGGGCTATGTCCAAATCACACGGTTATTTGAGCATTATCCTATGCGCTTACAGACTTGTAGCTGACCTTATAATTATGTCAGGTATGTTGTGTTAGTCTGCTCAGTAGGCGCAGGTTAAAAAAGGTCACAATTTCCAGGATGTGCGCAGCTAAGAGTTAGTGTGTAGTTTGGTTAGCATTGAATGTTAAAAGGTCACAATTTCCAGGACGTGTGCAACTAAAAGTTAGTGTGTAGTTTGGTTAGCATTGAAGGCTAAAAGTTGTTGTATTTCCACTTTCCCAGACATGTCCGTAATGTTGGAGGAATAAAGAAGATTATTCTGATAGAAAAGTCTAGGGACAGATACTCTCCCAAGATTGTCAAGACAGCTAACCAGGTATGATTCTGAAGTATTTTTTTTTTGGGTCACACTTCTCTTTTTGAATGCGCTTATACATAATCTTACTTTAACTCAATAAATCTGAATTTGATACCAGATGTAAGGCTTGGGTGAAAGTTTTGAGCGATGCTCTTTTTATGCTAATCGGCATTTCCATAGCAACGGTAAACAAACATGGCGAAAACAGTTTTTCCTAATTATCTTTTGATTTTGGGGCTACCCGCGACAAGCAAATAAATGCACTATAATCTACACAGTCTAGCACACTAAATGGGAAAATTTCAAACAAATTAAACTGTTTAATTTTGAATAAATCGCTGAAACATTTTTTAACATGTATTTTTTCATGTTTGAAATGTAAACGGTCAAAACATTCCATAGGTCTTACAAATTATCATTAAATTACCACAGAAAGTTTCCTCGGACTTAAATGATTACTCCCAAATAGCTGCAAATAGCTCTGACTAACTCCTCGGCAATAAAGAGATGAAGCTTTTCATTCAAATGCAGTTTTGCTTGACGTTTTCACTCTTTTTAAACTGTATTTGAATGAAGAGCTCGATCTTTTTATTGCCGAGGAATTAGTCAGAGCTATTTGCAGGAAGTGATGATTTTAGACTTTGGAAACTTTCCGTGGTAATTTAATGATAATTTGTGAGACCTATAGAATGTTTTGACCGCTTATATTTCAAACATGAAAAGATACGTGTATAGCGAATTATTCAAAATCGAACAGTTTAATTTGTTTGAAATTTTCCCATTTAGTGTGCTAGACTGTGTAGATTATACCGTTGCTATGGAAACGCAGATTAGCATAAAAAGAGCATCATCCAAAACTTTCATCCAAGCCTAATATCTGCTATCAAATTCAGATTTATTGAG
Organism: Cladopsammia gracilis; assembly: GCA_022457155.1. Taxonomy (NCBI): domain Eukaryota; kingdom Metazoa; phylum Cnidaria; class Anthozoa; order Scleractinia; family Dendrophylliidae; genus Cladopsammia; species Cladopsammia gracilis. Next base: position 495,369 of record JAJGOT010000546.1, read on the forward strand.
CTAAAGTAAGATTATGTATAAGCGCATTCAAAAATGGAATTGTGACCCAAAAAAAAAAACTACTTGGAACCACCTTAACTAGAAAATCTGGGAAAATCTTTCATTTCTTGCTTGATTACTTGTGACTAAGGAAGAAAAGGGAATGTAGAGAATGAAAATTCAAGAAGCTATGTCGCCATTTTTAGTGTTATTAAAAGCCGAAATACATATTTATATCAGTGGAAACCCAACAATAATGGTTCAGTTTTGTTTCAAATTATTCTACTTGTGCTCTTAGAGTAAAAATAAGTGTGTTGGGCTGCAGATGGCCAGGATGGAAATGGACTGCAACTGGTCAATTTTTTCAAGTTCATCACCCAGTGTCTTGAAAAACTCTGATTATGTTTTATTCTCTGTTCAAATATTCTCTTGATATCTTCCTCTCAGTGGTGTGTAAGCATTTCTTGTATAACAAAATTCTCTTGATTTCTTCCTCTTAATGGTGTGCAAGCATTTCTTGTATAACAAAATTCTCTTGATATCTTCCTCTTAATGGTGTATAAGCATTTCTTGTATAACAAAATTCTCTTGATATCTTCCTCTTAATGGTGTGTAAGCATTTCTTGTATAACAAAATTCTCTTGATATCTTCCTCTCAATGGTGTCTAAGCATTTCTTGTATAACAAAGGTTTTTAGTTTTAATTTGAGGCAGTTCGCAATGCACATGACAGCTCATATAAGTGTGGCAGCATTTGTTACGTTGCCTCAGAAACATGAACAAATTCAATGGCGATGTTTTTAACTGTAAGACAAGATCAGTAGTTTTGATAGAAAAAATATAGGCTAACAGTGCTTTTTGTTTGTATAACGCAGGTTTTAATAACTAGTTGGAATCTAGTGCCTCTTAAAAGTTCGCTGAAAAATGAGGGCTGGGAATTTACGAAAGAAATAAGCGACGAGTTTGGGCATGTGCCTCCAACACCTCGCCCCTACGAAGACATAACTATACCACGAGGAAGACAACAACCTCCTGCGTCTTCCAAAAGAGAGCCTCGACCGGTAAGATCCGACGAGACATCGCTTCCCGAACCTCAACGATACGAATCCGAACAAAGCGTCCCTCTACCGAGGTTTGCCGAAGATGGCGACGAAGCATACAATGATGCACACCGAGTAGGGGGGCGAGAGGGCGGGCGGTTTTCGGGAAATCGATATTCGTCCGGATCTCGAGCGTACTGGCGGTGTCCAAGTGTTTCCGCCGGCGTATGACAGTAAGCAGTCACAGGAGGAACCACAGTACGCTCAGGTGGATAAGAACAAAAAGAAAATGTATACATTGCAAGGAACTGAAGGTCCACAAACTGATTCCTGGGTTTAAAGCAGTTTGCAGTGAAGTGCGTCAAGTTGTTTCATCATTATGTTGGTTTTCTAGTATTTTTAGCCGATCATAGCGCGAACAACATTTGCGATTTTGATGGCAGAGTATATTGGGGGACCAACAAAAAGATCATTGGCTGTGTTTCCTTTTGAAACAATTAGCTTTGAAACATTTGTACGCTGCTACTTCGAATTGCTGGCTTCATCAACAATTCATTATTAACTCTAGAGCGTTGTGGCAGCATAGTTAATCGAGATACTGGTTGTGAAACCTGAGAATTGTCTTTGTTCGATCTTTTTGTTATCGTTTTTCAGCCTTGACCGTGCACAACACAATAGATGTTGATCTTTTGTTCGAGCAACTGGCCAATAGAAATGATGCTATTAAGTTATTCATTCATAGGGTGTGATCAAAAAACAAAAGATGTGAACGGTCACGGTTGGTTCAACATAAATTGTAGCTCCTTTGTTATCGCCATTGAAGTCTGCAAGGTTTCATAACCAGTCTCTCGATTAACTATGGTGGCAGCGGCTTGAAGATCATTTGGCAAAATTTCTTGTTGCATAGAAAAATCACGACTGTGGCGAAATAGAGTTGAGTTGATGCAGATGCTAGGATAATTTAAGAGCTTTCTAAAACCGTTTAGGGTATTTTTCATTATTTAAATAAAGTTTCGTCTATTGATCAAAACTGTCGTTAGTGACGAATGCAAATAACATACGACTCAAGGCGAGGAATAATAGTGACTTTAATTTCATTAGTGTAAATTTTCTTGAATTCCTTGTAGTTCTGTATGAAAATCCTTCTGGTGAATTATGTTGGAGCCCATTGCTGAAAGTCACACCTATATTTTTTTAATATTTACTTTATCTTTTTCATCTGTTTATAATAATATGGCTTCGAGGCTTCCTGGGAAACAGATATTTAGTCATGTTTTCTTTGTATCATTAAAAGTCAAAGAAATCTTGTCAAAATATGCTAGTTTGAACAGAACGCCTCGGAGTTGGACTTTTGAGGAAAAGATCGTGGACCATTAAGTGGTGATGTCACAAAGACTAGATTTCTGGATTTCATTTATGGAATGCGACGAGATATTCCAAAAATCAGCATCTTATTGCAATTTGGGCGTGAGATATTAGGCAATTTAACTATTTGTAACGTCCTATTAGAGTATCGCGAGACAGGAGTAAAATTTGTGTACCCAGCAAATCGTGCCCAAGTATATTACCCTTGAATGCAATGCCCATTCCACGCGACGGTTGGTTTATCACAGAAGTAACAACAAAAAGTAACGTTCACGTTTGTGTGCTGTCTGAGCAACCATGTCTAAACGGGCCCCAAGCCAAGTGAAAGTCTAAAAAAGGCTATCGAAGTGGTTTTTATCTTTTGTAGGAAATATTAAAAACAAAGAATAATTGGTTGTCCATATGCTTCTTTTTCTACAAAACCCCTAACTTTGCTTGCATTAAAGGATGCATCCCATTCTCGATCCCAGTGCCTTCGGTTTTCTTTACGGGAAAACACGCCGTTTGGCGAAGTTTTCGCGCGCACAATAATAAAACAATCAGATGAATTTTATCGTTTCACCCGAGATCTTATGAGAGCGAAATCTGACACAGGTTTCCCTTGAGCTCTCTTTGCCTGTCGAGAATGGATTAGATGCATTTTAATTCGTAAATACTCGCATGCGCAATGAATGAGTTATGGAGAATTTTGCTATAACGTTGATGCTCAATACGGGTAAAGAAGCGAAAGTAAATAGCGTGCTCATGTATGCAACTGATTAAACAACGTTGCCGCTCCCAAAAACAAATATCACTTGAAATGGAGAATTCCATTTGTAAAGTTGCTTGCATTCCGCCATCATAAAGACAGCTGGGATTCCCAGCCTCGTCTCCCTTGTTACAGAGACTGAGTGAAATAAGACGTGCACACGAGGTACTGGGTTCCTCCCAATCAGATTCTGATACACATGCAGACAAAAACTTGAATATGAATAAATTAAAACCCTCTCTCTTTGGGAGTGGAAAAAGGTTGGATGGAAGTGAGTTGGAAAGTCCCTTTCGAACTACTGTCCTCCAGTCCCTACGGGACTGGAAGAAGTGAGTTGGAAAGTCCCTTTCGAACTACTGTCCTCCAGTCCCTACGGGACTGGAAGAAGTGAGTTGGAAAGTCCCTTTCGAACTACTGTCCTCCAGTCCCTACGGGACTGGAAGAAGTGAGTTGGAAAGTCCCTTTCGAACTACTGTCCTCCAGTCCCTACGGGACTGGAAGAAGTGAGTTGGAAAGTCCCTTTCGAACTACTGTCCTCCAGTCCCTACGGGACTGGAAGAAGTGAGTTGGAAAGTCCCTTTCGAACTACTGTCCTCCAGTCCCTACGGGACTGGAAGAAGTGAGTTGGAAAGTCCCTTTCGAACTACTGTCCTCCAGTCCCTACGGGACTGGAAGAAGTGAGTTGGAAAGTCCCTTTCGAACTACTGTCCTCCAGTCCCTACGGGACTGGAAGAAGTGAGTTGGAAAGTCCCTTTCGAACTACTGTCCTCCAGTCCCTACGGGACTGGAAGAAGTGAGTTGGAAAGTCCCTTTCGAACTACTGTCCTCCAGTCCCTACGGGACTGGAAGAAGTGAGTTGGAAAGTCCCTTTCCAACTACTGTCCTCCAGTCCCTACGGGACTGGAAGAAGTGAGTTGGAAAGTCCCTTTCCAACTACTGTCCTCCAGTCCCTACGGGACTGGAAGAAGTGAGTTGGAAAGTCCCTTTCCAACTACTGTCCTCCAGTTCTACGGGACTGGAAGAAGTGAGTTGGAAAGTCCCTTTCCAACTACTGTCCTCCAGTCCCTAGGGACTGGAAGAAGTGAGTTGGAAAGTCCCTTTCCAACTACTGTCCTCCAGTCCCTACGGGACTGGAAGAAGTGAGTTGGAAAGTCCCTTTCCAACTACTGTCCTCCAGTCCCTACGGGACTGGAAGAAGTGAGTTGGAAAGTCCCTTTCCAACTACTGTCCTCCAGTCCCTACGGGACTGGAAGAAGTGAGTTGGAAAGTCCCTTTCCAACTACTGTCCTCCAGTCCCTACGGGACTGGAAGAAGTGAGTTGGAAAGTCCCTTTCCAACTACTGTCCTCCAGTCCCTACGGGACTGGAAGAAGTGAGTTGGAAAGTCCCTTTCCAACTACTGTCCTCCAGTCCCTACGGGACTGGAAGAAGTGAGTTGGAAAGTCCCTTTCCAACTACTGTCCTCCAGTCCCTACGGGACTGGAAGAAGTGAGTTGGAAAGTCCCTTTCCAACTACTGTCCTCCAGTCCCTACGGGACTGGAAGAAGTGAGTTGGAAAGTCCCTTTCCAACTACTGTCCTCCAGTCCCTACGGGACTGGAAGAAGTGAGTTGGAAAGTCCCTTTCCAACTACTGTCCTCCAGTCCCTACGGGACTGGAAGAAGTGAGTTGGAAAGTCCCTTTCCAACTACTGTCCTCCAGTCCCTACGGGACTGGAAGAAGTGAGTTGGAAAGTCCCTTTCCAACTACTGTCCTCCAGTCCCTACGGGACTGGAAGAAGTGAGTTGGAAAGTCCCTTTCCAACTACTGTCCTCCAGTCCCTACGGGACTGGAAGAAGTGAGTTGGAAAGTCCCTTTCCAACTACTGTCCTCCAGTCCCTACGGGACTGGAAGAAGTGAGTTGGAAAGTCCCTTTCCAACTACTGTCCTCCAGTCCCTACGGGACTGGAAGAAGTGAGTTGGAAAGTCCCTTTCCAACTACTGTCCTCCAGTCCCTACGGGACTGGAAGAAGTGAGTTGGAAAGTCCCTTTCCAACTACTGTCCTCCAGTCCCTACGGGACTGGAAGAAGTGAGTTGGAAAGTCCCTTTCCAACTACTGTCCTCCAGTCCCTACGGGACTGGAAGAAGTGAGTTGGAAAGTCCCTTTCCAACTACTGTCCTCCAGTCCCTACGGGACTGGAAGAAGTGAGTTGGAAAGTCCCTTTCCAACTACTGTCCTCCAGTCCCTACGGGACTGGAAGAAGTGAGTTGGAAAGTCCCTTTCCAACTACTGTCCTCCAGTCCCTACGGGACTGGAAGAAGTGAGTTGGAAAGTCCCTTTCCAACTACTGTCCTCCAGTCCCTACGGGACTGGAAGAAGTGAGTTGGAAAGTCCCTTTCCAACTACTGTCCTCCAGTCCCTACGGGACTGGAAGAAGTGAGTTGGAAAGTCCCTTTCCAACTACTGTCCTCCAGTCCCTACGGGACTGGAAGAAGTGAGTTGGAAAGTCCCTTTCCAACTACTGTCCTCCAGTCCCTACGGGACTGGAAGAAGTGAGTTGGAAAGTCCCTTTCCAACTACTGTCCTCCAGTCCCTACGGGACTGGAAGAAGTGAGTTGGAAAGTCCCTTTCCAACTACTGTCCTCCAGTCCCTACGGGACTGGAAGAAGTGAGTTGGAAAGTCCCTTTCCAACTACTGTCCTCCAGTCCCTACGGGACTGGAAGAAGTGAGTTGGAAAGTCCCTTTCCAACTACTGTCCTCCAGTCCCTACGGGACTGGAAGAAGTGAGTTGGAAAGTCCCTTTCCAACTACTGTCCTCCAGTCCCTACGGGACTGGAAGAAGTGAGTTGGAAAGTCCCTTTCCAACTACTGTCCTCCAGTCCCTACGGGACTGGAAGAAGTGAGTTGGAAAGTCCCTTTCCAACTACTGTCCTCCAGTCCCTACGGGACTGGAAGAAGTGAGTTGGAAAGTCCCTTTCCAACTACTGTCCTCCAGTCCCTACGGGACTGGAAGAAGTGAGTTGGAAAGTCCCTTTCCAACTACTGTCCTCCAGTCCCTACGGGACTGGAAGAAGTGAGTTGGAAAGTCCCTTTCCAACTACTGTCCTCCAGTCCCTACGGGACTGGAAGAAGTGAGTTGGAAAGTCCCTTTCCAACTACTGTCCTCCAGTCCCTACGGGACTGGAAGAAGTGAGTTGGAAAGTCCCTTTCCAACTACTGTCCTCCAGTCCCTACGGGACTGGAAGAAGTGAGTTGGAAAGTCCCTTTCCAACTACTGTCCTCCAGTCCCTACGGGACTGGAAGAAGTGAGTTGGAAAGTCCCTTTCCAACTACTGTCCTCCAGTCCCTACGGGACTGGAAGAAGTGAGTTGGAAAGTCCCTTTCCAACTACTGTCCTCCAGTCCCTACGGGACTGGAAGAAGTGAGTTGGAAAGTCCCTTTCCAACTACTGTCCTCCAGTCCCTACGGGACTGGAAGAAGTGAGTTGGAAAGTCCCTTTCCAACTACTGTCCTCCAGTCCCTACGGGACTGGAAGAAGTGAGTTGGAAAGTCCCTTTCCAACTACTGTCCTCCAGTCCCTACGGGACTGGAAGAAGTGAGTTGGAAAGTCCCTTTCCAACTACTGTCCTCCAGTCCCTACGGGACTGGAAGAAGTGAGTTGGAAAGTCCCTTTCCAACTACTGTCCTCCAGTCCCTACGGGACTGGAAGAAGTGAGTTGGAAAGTCCCTTTCCAACTACTGTCCTCCAGTCCCTACGGGACTGGAAGAAGTGAGTTGGAAAGTCCCTTTCCAACTACTGTCCTCCAGTCCCTACGGGACTGGAAGAAGTGAGTTGGAAAGTCCCTTTCCAACTACTGTCCTCCAGTCCCTACGGGACTGGAAGAAGTGAGTTGGAAAGTCCCTTTCCAACTACTGTCCTCCAGTCCCTACGGGACTGGAAGAAGTGAGTTGGAAAGTCCCTTTCCAACTACTGTCCTCCAGTCCCTACGGGACTGGAAGAAGTGAGTTGGAAAGTCCCTTTCCAACTACTGTCCTCCAGTCCCTACGGGACTGGAAGAAGTGAGTTGGAAAGTCCCTTTCCAACTACTGTCCTCCAGTCCCTACGGGACTGGAAGAAGTGAGTTGGAAAGTCCCTTTCCAACTACTGTCCTCCAGTCCCTACGGGACTGGAAGAAGTGAGTTGGAAAGTCCCTTTCCAACTACTGTCCTCCAGTCCCTACGGGACTGGAAGAAGTGAGTTGGAAAGTCCCTTTCCAACTACTGTCCTCCAGTCCCTACGGGACTGGAAGAAGTGAGTTGGAAAGTCCCTTTCCAACTACTGTCCTCCAGTCCCTACGGGACTGGAAGAAGTGAGTTGGAAAGTCCCTTTCCAACTACTGTCCTCCAGTCCCTACGGGACTGGAAGAAGTGAGTTGGAAAGTCCCTTTCCAACTACTGTCCTCCAGTCCCTACGGGACTGGAAGAAGTGAGTTGGAAAGTCCCTTTCCAACTACTGTCCTCCAGTCCCTACGGGACTGGAAGAAGTGAGTTGGAAAGTCCCTTTCCAACTACTGTCCTCCAGTCCCTACGGGACTGGAAGAAGTGAGTTGGAAAGTCCCTTTCCAACTACTGTCCTCCAGTCCCTACGGGACTGGAAGAAGTGAGTTGGAAAGTCCCTTTCCAACTACTGTCCTCCAGTCCCTACGGGACTGGAAGAAGTGAGTTGGAAAGTCCCTTTCCAACTACTGTCCTCCAGTCCCTACGGGACTGGAAGAAGTGAGTTGGAAAGTCCCTTTCCAACTACTGTCCTCCAGTCCCTACGGGACTGGAAGAAGTGAGTTGGAAAGTCCCTTTCCAACTACTGTCCTCCAGTCCCTACGGGACTGGAAGAAGTGAGTTGGAAAGTCCCTTTCCAACTACTGTCCTCCAGTCCCTACGGGACTGGAAGAAGTGAGTTGGAAAGTCCCTTTCCAACTACTGTCCTCCAGTCCCTACGGGACTGGAAGAAGTGAGTTGGAAAGTCCCTTTCCAACTACTGTCCTCCAGTCCCTACGGGACTGGAAGAAGTGAGTTGGAAAGTCCCTTTCCAACTACTGTCCTCCAGTCCCTACGGGACTGGAAGAAGTGAGTTGGAAAGTCCCTTTCCAACTACTGTCCTCCAGTCCCTACGGGACTGGAAGAAGTGAGTTGGAAAGTCCCTTTCCAACTACTGTCCTCCAGTCCCTACGGGACTGGAAGAAGTGAGTTGGAAAGTCCCTTTCCAACTACTGTCCTCCAGTCCCTACGGGACTGGAAGAAGTGAGTTGGAAAGTCCCTTTCCAACTACTGTCCTCCAGTCCCTACGGGACTGGAAGAAGTGAGTTGGAAAGTCCCTTTCCAACTACTGTCCTCCAGTCCCTACGGGACTGGAAGAAGTGAGTTGGAAAGTCCCTTTCCAACTACTGTCCTCCAGTCCCTACGGGACTGGAAGAAGTGAGTTGGAAAGTCCCTTTCCAACTACTGTCCTCCAGTCCCTACGGGACTGGAAGAAGTGAGTTGGAAAGTCCCTTTCCAACTACTGTCCTCCAGTCCCTACGGGACTGGAAGAAGTGAGTTGGAAAGTCCCTTTCCAACTACTGTCCTCCAGTCCCTACGGGACTGGAAGAAGTGAGTTGGAAAGTCCCTTTCCAACTACTGTCCTCCAGTCCCTACGGGACTGGAAGAAGTGAGTTGGAAAGTCCCTTTCCAACTACTGTCCTCCAGTCCCTACGGGACTGGAAGAAGTGAGTTGGAAAGTCCCTTTCCAACTACTGTCCTCCAGTCCCTACGGGACTGGAAGAAGTGAGTTGGAAAGTCCCTTTCCAACTACTGTCCTCCAGTCCCTACGGGACTGGAAGAAGTGAGTTGGAAAGTCCCTTTCCAACTACTGTCCTCCAGTCCCTACGGGACTGGAAGAAGTGAGTTGGAAAGTCCCTTTCCAACTACTGTCCTCCAGTCCCTACGGGACTGGAAGAAGTGAGTTGGAAAGTCCCTTTCCAACTACTGTCCTCCAGTCCCTACGGGACTGGAAGAAGTGAGTTGGAAAGTCCCTTTCCAACTACTGTCCTCCAGTCCCTACGGCACTGGAAGAAGTGAGTTGGAAAGTCCCTTTCCAACTACTGTCCTCCAGGCCCTACGGGACTGGAAGAAGTGAGTTGGAAAGTCCCTTTCCAACTACTGTCCTCCAGTCCCTACGGGACTGGAAGAAGTGAGTTGGAAAGTCCCTTTCCAACTACTGTCCTCCAGGCCCTACGGGACTGGAAGAAGTGAGTTGGAAAGTCCCTTTCCAACTACTGTCCTCCAGTCCCTACGGGACTGGAAGAAGTGAGTTGGAAAGTCCCTTTCCAACTACTGTCCTCCAGTCCCTACGGGACTGGAAGAAGTGAGTTGGAAAGTCCCTTTCCAACTACTGTCCTCCAGTCCCTACGGGACTGGAAGAAGTGAGTTGGAAAGTCCCTTTCCAACTACTGTCCTCCAGTCCCTACGGGACTGGAAGAAGTGAGTTGGAAAGTCCCTTTCCAACT
>JAJGOT010000546.1:510000-552421 GCA_022457155.1 Cladopsammia gracilis
GCATCTTAAAAATTTGTAATCTACATTTTTGAAATATGGCTGATCATAAAAGATTTCTTGAATTGATCTGTTCTATACACGGGGAAAAGCGTTAAAAGTTCTTGAGTTCTTAAGTTGCAAAACAGTGTTTCCATGTGGTACAAGTGCTAACTTTTGATTCAGTGGATGAAATTCTAATCGTCTTACTATTACAAAGACAGCGGTAAAGTAGTATTTTCCTGTCGGATCGGTTTTATCTATTGATTCTGTGGATGTAATCCTAATTGTGTGATAATTCAAATGAGAGCGGCAAAGTAGTATTTCTCTGTATTACAACTTCTAACTTTTTGAGTCAGTGCATGTCATCCTAATGGTGTGACCATTCAAAGGAAAGCTGCCAGGTAGTGTCCTGTGGTATCGGTTCTTCCTTTTGGGATGGGTTAGCCTGCGAGCAGGCTCACTTGTTTGGGTTATCGCGCGAGTCTTGGCGGCGGAGCTGAGTCAGTGCATGTCATCCTAATAGTGTGGCCATTCAAAGGAAAGCTGCCAGGTAGTGTCCTGTGGTATCGGTTCTTCCTTTTGGGATGGGTTAGCCTGCGAGCAGGCTCACTTGTTTGGGGTATCGCGCGAGTCTTGGCGGCGGAGCTGTGAGCCGCCGAAGCCGGCGAGAAGACTCGCTGGTATTAAATTCGCAGCTTCATGATCATCGCTCGCATAGCACTCGCGCGCGAAACCCAAATAGTAGAGCCTGCTCGCAGGTGGATGATCTTAATGGTGTGATCATTCAAATAAAGGCTACAACTGTGGTACTGGTTCTTCCTTTTCGGTCTGTGGATGATTTTAGTTGTGTTACCTGCCAAATTAAAGCCGCAGAGTGTCTTTCCCTGTGATACAAGTTCTAAGTTTTGAGAGTCCGTAGATCGCATCCGAAAAGTATGACCATTCAAATATAAGGTGCAAAGTATGTTTCCCTGTGGTAACGGGTATAACTTGATTCTGTGGATGAAATCGTAATGCTGTGACCACTGAAATGAAAATTGCAAAAACATTTCTCTGTGGCACAAATTCTAACTTTTGAGTCCGTGCAAGCTAATTGTGTGACCTGTCAAATGAAAGGTGCAAAGCGTGTTTCCCCTGTGATACAAGTTCTCACGTTTGAGTCCGTAGATGTAATCGTAATGGTATTACCACTGAAATGACATTTGCAAAGTATTTGTTTACCTGTAGTATGCCCGGCTTTTAATTCTCTGGATGTCAGTAGTCCAAATGGTGTGACCATTCAAATAAAAGATGCAAAGATAGTGTTCCCTGCCTTAGGGATTCTAACCTTTAATTCTGTGGATGAAATCCTAACTGGTGTGACCATTAAGCTAAAAGTTGCACAATACTGTTTCCCTGTGGTTTAAGTTTTAACTTTTGGTTCTGTGGATGAATCCCTAACGGTGTGATCATTCAAATGGAAGCTGTAAAGTAGCATGTCCCTGTGGAAGAAGTTCTAACTTTTCAATCCCTGGATGAAATCCTTATGCCTTGACAATTATTGATCGACAATTCCTATGAAAGCTGTGGTTGTAGTTCTAACTATTGATTCGATTCTGGAGATGCAGTCCAAATGGTATGACCATTCAAGTAAAAGTTACAAGGAAGTGTTCGCTGCCGTATAGATTCTAACTTTTAATTTTGGGGATCAAAACCTAATCGTGTGAACATTCAAATGAAAGCAACAAAATACTGTTTCCCTGGAGTATCAATTCTAACGTTTGATTTTGTGGATGTAATCCCACGTGTGACCATTCAACTGAATAATAGCTATAAAGTAGACTAAGTGTTCCCTGGGGTACCGGATATAAAGTTTAAGCCCGTGGATTTAATACTAATAATGTGATCATTCAAGTAAAGGCTGCCCGTGAAGTGTTTCTAAGTTGTGAGTCCGTGGATCACATCCGAAAGTTGTGACCGTCCGTGGTTCGCATCCGAAAGGTTTGAGAGCAAAGTATTGTTTCTCTGTGGCAGCGAGCATAGCTTTTAATTCTGTCGATGAAATCTTAATGGTGTAGCCCTTGAAACGAAAGTTGTAAAAAAGTATTTCTGATTTCTGTGTGGTACAAGTTCTAGCTTGAGTCCGTGCAAGTATTAAATCCTAATGTAGTGATCATTCAAAGGAAAGCCGCCAAGCAGTGTCCTGTGGTATCGGGTCTATCTTTTGGGTCCGTGGATGATCCTAATGGTTTGATCATTCGAACAAAGGCAACAATGTAGTGCCAGTCCCTGTGCTACCGGTTCCAACGTTTGGGTCTGTGGATGATCCTAATTGTGTGACCCGTCAAATGAAAGCTGTAAAGTGTATTTCCCTGTTATACAAGTTCTATCTTTTGAGTCGGTGAATGTAATCCTAATCATGTGACAATTGAAATGAAAACTGCAAAGTATTTTTGGCCTGTAGTACACGTTCTAACTTATGAGAGTCCGTGGATTAATCCAAATGTTGTGACCATTCAAATAGATGCTGCAAAGTAGCTAGTGTTCCCTGCCGTAGGGATTCCAACTTTAAAGGGGCATTGTCACGCAGATTTTGCTGTGTTTTGGTCAAAATGCACTAAATATATGACAAAGCACCTTTGCTCAAACACAAAATTGCTTTTAGAACACCAAGAAGATAATATCAAGTGATTTTTTTCAAGGAGGAACAGACCATAATAAGTTTTCCTGCGATTTTTCCACGACTCTTGGGAGGAACTTGAAAAAATTGGCCAATTGTTTCCCTGTGGTAGCGAGCATAACTTTTGATTCTGTGGATTAAATCTTGATGGTGTGACCATTAAAATGAAAGTTGTAAAAACATATTTCTCTGTCGTACAAGTTCTAACTTTTGAGTCCATGCAAGTGATCCTAACGTAATGATCATTCAAAGGAAAGCTGCCAGGCAGTGTCCTGTGGTATCGGGTCTATCTTTTGGGTCCGTGCAATTAAGTAATATATCCTAATGTAGTGATCATTCAAAGGAAAGCTTCCAAGTAGTGTCCTGTGGTATCGGATCTATCTTTTGGGTCCGTGGATGATGCTAATGGTTTGATCATTCAAATAAAGGCTACAATATAGTGCCAGTCCTTGTGCTACCGGTTCTAACGTTTGGGTCTGTGGATGATCCAAATTGTGTGACCAGTCAAATGAAAGCTTCAAAGTGTATTTCCCTGTTGTACAAGTTCTATCTTTTGAGTCGGTGAATGTAATCCTAATCATGTGATGAGATCCTAAAGGTGAGACAATTCTATTGAAAGCTGCAAAGTAGTGTCACCCTGTGGTACTGGTTCTTATTTTTGAAATCTGTTTTGTAACCCGTGTGACGATTCAAGTAGAAGCTGCAAAGTTGTGGTGTTGGCTGTTGTACTGGTTGTAACTTTTGAATATGTTAATGTAATCCTCATGATGTGAGCGTTAAAATGACAGCTGTAGAATATAATACTGTTTTCCTGTGGAACAAGTTCCAACGTCTTATTCTTTGGATGTAATCGCGTCCTAACAGGTGTGACCATTAAGATAAAAGCAGCACAATAATGTTTCCCTGTGGTACAAGTTCTAACTTTTGATTCTGTGGATGAAATCCTAACGGTGTGATCATTAGCTAGCATTCAAATGAATGCTGTAAAGTAGCATGTGCTCGTGGAATATTTCCTAACGTTTTAATCCCTGGATAAAACCCCAACGGTGTGACAATTTCATTGAAAGCTGCAAAATATTGTTTTTCTGTGGTGCGGGTTCTAACGTTTGATTCTTTGGATGTAATCCAAATGGTGTGACCATTGAAATGAAGCTGCAAAGAAGTGTTCCCTGCAGTAGGGATTCTAAGGGTGTGACTATTAATATGAAAGCTGTTTCCCCGTGGTACAAGTTCTAACTTTTCAGTTACTGGATGAATTCCTAAAGGTGTGACAATTCCAATGAAAGCTGCAAAGTAGTTTTACCCTGTGGTACTGGTTCTAACTTTTGAATATCTGGATTCCATACTAATGTGTCACAATGGCAGCTGTAGAGTAGTATTTTCCTGTGGTTGAAGTTCTAACATTTAATTATGTGGATGTAATTCAGTGTTATCGTGTAACAATTCCAATGAAAGCTGTAAAGTAGTGTTATATCCTGCGGTACTGGTTCACTATTGAATATGTGGATGTAATCCTGATGGTGTGTGCATTAATGTGACAGCTGTAGAGTAGCATTTCCCTGTGGTAGAAGTTGTAGCGTTTCATCCTGTGTGGATGTAATCGTAATCGTAATCGTAATCGTAATCGTAATCGTAATCGTATGACAATTGAAATGAATGCGGCAAAGTAGTGTTCCCTAATGGTGCGTGCATTGAAGTGACAACTGAAGAACAGTATTTCCCTGTGATACAAGATCTATAACGTTTTATTCTTAATCCTAATCATGTGACAATTCAAATGAAAACTGCACAGCTCTGTTCCCTGGGCCGGTGGATTTAATCCAAGGTGTGATCATTCAAATCTGAAAGGCTACCATGTAGTGTTTCCCTGTGGTTTCGGTTCTACTTTTTGGGTCGTGGATGATCCTAATTGTGTGACTTGTTCAGGCCCTTATTTTGTTATCGGTGAATGTAATGTAATTCTAAGTGTGTGACCATTCAAATGACAGCTCCAAAGTAGTGTTGTCCTGTGGTACCAGTTCTTACTTTGAGTTTGTGGATGAAATGCTAATGTTTTCACCATTCAAATGAATGCTGTAAAAGTTCTAACTTTTCAATCCCTGGATGAAAAATTAATGCTAAAGGTGTGACAATTCCAATTAAAGCTGCAAAGTAGTGTTTCCCCGTGGTACTGGTTCTAATTTTTGAAATCTGTGGATGTTACCCTAATGGTGTGACCATTCAAATAAAAGCCGCAAAGTTGTGTTTTGCTGTTGTACTTGTTCTAACTATTGAATATGTGGATCGGCAATCCTTATTGTGTGGAGCATTAAAATGACAACTTGTAGAATAGTATTTCCCTGTGATACAAGTTCTATAACGTTCTACTCTGTGGATGTAATCCTAATCATGTGATAATTCAAATGAAAACTGCAAAGTATTGTTTCCCTGGGGTACCGGGTCTAACGTTTCAGCCCGTGGATTTAATCTCAGTGGTGTGATCATTCAAATCTGAAAGGCTACCATGTAGTGTTTCCCTGTGGTTTCGGTTCTACCTTTTGGGTCGTGGATGATCCTTATTGTGTGACCTGTTCAGGCTCTCATTTTATTGTCGGTGAATGTAATGTAATTCTAAGTGTGTGACCACTGAAATGACAGCTCCAAAGTAGTGTTGTCCTGTGGTGCCAGTTCTTACTTTGATTTTGTGGATGAAATGCTAATGTTTTCACCATTCAAATGAAAGCTGCAAAGTGTTGTTTCCCTGTTGTACTGGCTCTTATAGTAAAGACTTCTCAATCCGTGGATGAAATAATTGTGTGCCCCTTCATAAAACCTGCAAAGTAGTGTTCCCTGCCTTACGGATTCTAACTTTTAATTCTGTGGATGAAATCTTAACTGGTGCGACCATTAAGATAAAAGCTGCACAATACTGTTTCCCTGTGGTTTAAGTTTTAACTTTTAATTCTGTGGATGAAACCCTAACGGAGTGATCATTCAAATGAAAGCTTCAAAGTATTATGTTCCTATCGTAAAAGTTCTAACTTTTTAATCCCTGGATGAAATCGTTTGGGTTTGACAATTCCAATGAAAGCTGCAAAATTGTATTTTCCTGCGTTTGTGGTTCTAACGTTTTGTTCTGTAGATGAAGCCCTAAAGCGGGTGTGATCATTCAAATGAAAGCTGTAAAGGATTATGTTCCTGTGGTAAAAGTTCTAACGTTTTTAACCCTGTGTGAAATCTTTATCAGTGGTTTGACAGACAATTCCAATGAAAGCTGGTCAAAGCTGCAAAATTGTATCATTTTCCTGTGGTTGCAGTTCTAACTATTGATTGTGGAGATATAGTCCAAATGGTATGACCATTCAAGTAAAAGCTACAAGGAAGTGTTACGTTCCCTGCCGTATAGATTCCGTTTTAATTTTGTGGATTAAAACCTAATCGTGTGCACATTCAAATGAAAGCAACAAAGTACTGTTTCCCTGGAGTATCAATTTTAACGTTTGATTTTGTGGATGTAATCCTACGTGTGTGACAATTCAACTGAATGAAAGCTAGAAAGTAGACTAAGTGTTCCCTGGAGTACCGGGTCTAACGTTTGCCGGGACCGTGCATTTAATCCCAACAGTGTGATCATTCAAATAAAGGCTACCGTAAAGTCTTTCTAACTTGTGAGTCCGTGGATCACCTCCGGAAGTCAGTGTGACCGTCCGTGGTTCGCATCCGAAAGGTGTGAGAGCAAAGTAGTGTCCTGTGGTATCGGGTCTATCTCAGTTTGAGTCCGTGGATGATCCGCTACCGGTTCTAACGTTTGGGTCGGTGGATGAATTAATTGTGTTACCAGTCAAATGAAAGCTGTAAAGTGTATTTCCCTGTTGTACACGTTCTATCTTTTGAGTCGGTGAATGTAATCCTAATCGTGTGCCAATTCAAATGAAAACTGCAAAGTATTGTTTGCCTGTAGTATATGTTCTAAGTTATGAGTCCGTGGATTTAATCCAAATGTTGTGACCATTCATATAAAGCCGGGCTACAAAGTAGTGTTCCCTACCGCAGGGATTCCAACTTTTATCAGTCTGTGAATGAAATCCTAACAAATGTGACCATTAAGATGAAAGCTGCACAAAACTGTTTCCCTGTTCAAGTTCTAACTTTTGATTCTGTGGATGAACCCTAACGGTGTGATTATTAGCTGTCATTCAAATGAATGCTGTAAAGTAGCATGTCCCTGTGGAATAAGTTCCAACTTTTCAATCCCTGGATGAGATCCTAAAGGTGTGACAATTCCATCGAAAGCTGCAATGTAGTGTTACCCTGTGGTACTGGTTTTTATTTTTGAAATATGGGCTTGTACCCCTTAATGGTGAGACGATTGAAGTGTAAGCTGCAAAGTTGTGGTGTTGGCTGTTGTACTGGTTGTAACTTTTGAATATGTTAATGAAATCCTCATGATGTGAGCGTTAACATAACAGCTGTATTATATAATACTAAGTTTTCCTGTGGTACAAGTTCCAAAGTCTTATTCTTGGATATAATCGCGTCCTAACAGGTGTGACCATTAAGATAAAAGCTGCACAATAATGTTTCCCTGTGGTTCAAGTTCTAACTTTTGATTCTGTGGATGAAACCCTAACGGTGTTATCATCAGCTAGCATTCAAATGAATGCTGTAAAGTAGCATCTCGCCGTGGAATATGTCCTAACGTTTTAATCCCTGGATGAAATCCTAAAGGTGTGACAATTTCATTGAAAGCTTCAAAGTATTGTTTTTCTGTGGTGCGGGTTCTAACGTTTGATTCTGTGGATGTAATCCAAATGGTGTGACCATTGAAACGAAGCTACAAAGAAGTGTTCCCTGTATTTTAAGGGTGCCACGTGACTATTAGTATAAAAGCTGCACAATACTGTTTCCCCGTGGTACAAGTTCTAACTTTTCAGTTACTGGATGAATTCCTAAAGGTGTGACAATTCCAATTGAAAGCTCGTGCAAAGCAGTGTTACCCTGTGGTAGAAGTTCTAACGCCTAATTCTGTGGATGTAATAGTAATCGTGTGGCAATTCCAAAGGAAGCTGCAAAGTAGTGTTATATCCTGCGGTACTGGTTCACTTTTGAATATGTGGATGTAATCCTGATGGTGTGTGCATTAATGTGACAGCTGTGAGTAGCATTTCCCTGTGGTGGAAGTAGTAACGTTTCATCCTGTGGATGTAATCGTAATCGTATTTAAATGAAAGCGGCCAAGGTAGTGTTCCCTGATGGTGCGTGCATTAAAGTGACAACTGTAGAATAGTATTTCCCTGTGATACAAGATCTATAACGTTTTATTCTGTGGATGTAATCCTAATCATGCGACCGGCAATTCACATGAAAACTGCACAGTTCTGTTCCCTGGGGTACCGGGTCAAACGTTTCGTTGATTTAATCCTAGTGGTGTGATCAGATCATTCAAATCTGAAAGGCTCCACGTAGTGTTTCCCTGTGGTATCGGTTCTACCTTTTGGGTCGTGAATAATCGTAATTGTACGTGACCTGTTAATTCAGGCTCTTATTTTGTTGTCGTTGAATGTAATGTATAAGCTGTTGAGCAGTACTTTCGTGTGGCGATGTTTGTTGAGTTTTGATTCTGTGGACCTAAAGTGTGACGATTCAAATGAAAGCTACTGAGCAGTATTTTCTTGTAGAGAAGGCAATGGCAAAATTGAAAAACATATGGTGTACTTAACTGTGCTTCTTTGGTTTTTTTCTTTCTTTCGTTGTTACGTTTTTTTGAGTTGATTTGAGCAGAACTCTTCAGATCCTTCCTGATAGTTTTATAAAACTCTGTTCAACCTAAAGAGCAGAGCGGTAAACCTGAATTAATAAATGCAACATACTTAGCCATGACTTGCGTTAATCACTTTCAAAATCAGTTCACCGCCCGCAGCTAATAAGTTAACCAAATTCTTCACAAAAATTAATTAAAAAAAATTCTAATAGAAAGCTAATTTTTGGCTTTTCCTGTGTACTTTTTTTATTTTCTATTTCAAGAAGTGAAAAAAAAAAACTAAATAAACCGCACCCACACCATGATCGTGCAATAACAATTGACAGATAATTTGGCGAATATCAGGTCAGTTATATCTCAAGTCAAAATAATTAAGCCGCCGTACCTGCCAGGAACTGATGAAACCGAGTAAAGCTTCAGCCAAGCCACACATATCAGTCAGAGGACGCGTAAGTGATTCTCAGGCATAGTTTCAGCGCGCCGTGGCTTTGAGACGTTCCAACGGAATAAACTGTTCGAAAGAAAAAACATGAGTTAGTTTTGTAGACTTCTTAGTGAATACTGTGAAAACCGTTACTAGTGACTTATTTTTTTATCTACGACTTTTGCTGTTCGAGTTCCTGAGAAAATTCCGACATCATTTTCACATACTGAACAATGAATAACTTTTCACAAAAGAAAAAAACATTCAATCAGAATAAATCATCCACGAACAAACTGAACGAAATAAAGGTTACACTGAGGAAATAATATCACCAAATCACAAACCGAAGCAATAAATATAGTTTCACTTTGTGAAGTTCAACCTGACGCGAATTCATGGAAATTTAACTAACGGGAATATTAAACACCGCTTCGTCGTTGCTATCAATGCATCTAGATTTCAAAATGGCTTGACTGTAATGTAAATAAAAACGTAAATTATGGTCGAAATGACATTTGAACAAAGAACAAACCTGATCTCCTGCAAAACGATACAGATCCACAAGACGACAAGCCAAAGATTTCAAATTGACCTTCACAGCACCAAGTTTGCCAACTTAGGAACATGCATGGGCGTGCCACATTGCTTTTATACGGGCCGATTAAAATCTATTCAGCTCAGTCGACAAAAATTCTTGAACAATTAGAAAACAGTAATTAACAACGATAACAATGCGTTCCCAAATTTTTGCCGTGCTTTGTGTCAAGGAAAGTAATATTTCACGAGTATTCAAAGTGAAGTGCGTAATTTGCACTTGGCTTTAAGCGCCCTGTATATGCATGTGAGGCGAGTTATTTGACATCACGCCATTGTAAAAATCTTCCAATGGGAACTTGCAGCCAAATATTGTGCATAATCATCCAAACAAAACGTTGGACGGGAAATTAAGGCTTGTTCGTTTGACTGGGAATTAGAATAAACACAATGGTCGGCACAAATGTGTTAAAACGTGTTAAGTAACAATACGTGTAAGAATTAGGCAATGCTCTATTGTTCCGCGGCATTTCGCTTTCCCCACATAAGATTGTTTAGGTGTTTCTTACTGAGAATACATCAACCTATGGACAACATGCTTTTTAAATAAAATGTACTGGAACTTTATTTTAAAGTGAATGTTTCTTTTGCAACAAGATTTCATCCAACCTTGAAACTCCAAAACAATGGCCAAGAAGGGCTTCTAATTTCACATGTTTCCCACATAGAATTTTGGTTGCATTAAAACTCAGAATACTTTTCACTAAAAGGGAACCAATTAGTAAACTAGAGAGAAATAAATGCACTACCTGGTTTAGTGAGGTGGACGGTTTCAACAATATCACAATTAACACCTTTCTGCATTCCTTGCCGTTACTAGGTTGCCTAGTTCTTACTAGGACCATAACTTAAAATGCGGCATTGGGTTATGGTGGCTTCCAAATCCCCCAAAACGCGATCTTTAACAGTTCTTCATATTCTTATTGCGGAATACCGTTCAATGTAACGCACTCTAACTCGTGACTCGATTTTGGGGGGTTCAAAGGGTTTGCTAGTTTTCTTTTGACTTTCATCTTTTACCCTATTTTTCATAAACCCAAATAAATGCTTATAGGAGTACTGGTTTAATAAAAGACAACCGAAACTTCAGCTGAAAAATTTGTTTGAATGAACATCAGCTTTATCAACAGATTCCCTTTCGGTATTAAATAATGATTTTAATTAAGAAGATATAAAAATGTATAATTATAATAATAGTTTTCATAATAATACGTTTATGAGAAAAACGATCAACTTGAACTGAAAGGCATTGATGTGGGTTACTGAAAATAACTGGCGACAAGCGGCGTTAAAAAAGCTATGAAGGTTTCTTTTGTCCAAATTTAACGAAATAATCTTTACATAGTAAAAGTTTACCGCTATTACGAAGCGAGTGCCGATGGCGCAATGGTGTGATGTTACATTTAGAAATCCATTGCATGCTGTCCAGGAAGTCACTGGTTTGATCCCCTCTTATGTAAATCTAATTTTCTTTGTTGCTGTACTAGTCTTGTATTTATTTATTTTCTTTCGATATCAGCGCGGACAAAAATAGAACTTTAATTTTCCAAATGATAAGCCAAATCTAATTTCACGAATTTGCCGCCATTTTGGAGAAACCATGCAGCCATTCCCAAGTAAAATCTGGAAAAAAATTTTTCTGAAGAACTTTAGTCCACCTATTTTATACGGCGTTAAGAAAATCTGGATCGGATCACGGACCGGATCACGGATCGGATCACGTATCGGATCACGGATCGATCTTGTATGTGTCGCAAAATTTTAAGAGAATTCACGGGTCACCTAGCCGTTTATGGCTGTTCTCTGCGCCTCTATTAGATAAAGCCGTTTTAGAAGAGTCTCTGTGTACAGCGCATCAGAAAAAGAAGAGGGGCTCTATAAGCCTAAAGCGCATTGTATTAATCGAAAATAAACAACATGATCACACAATGTTGATTTTACAGGTAATTTATTTAAAAGACCTTTTAACTGAAAGTTACGTTTTGGGGGATTTTTAACCGATTTGCTAAAAAATATTCCAGTTAACTCTCTATGTACTGAAAAGCACGACGTCTTGTTTGACAAGCCAAAATATTGTTTCCGCCCAGTCTCGCTGACGTCCCTTCAAAGCTCTGTTGCAACGATGTTGCAATGATGTATAGAGAGTAATTTTACTTTACAAGTCGCATCGCTGGAGTAGTTTTACTAAACAAGTCTCATCGCTGCCGTCATGGCCTCTTGGCTGGACAAGGTAATATGCTTCTTTATATTGTGATCAGTGTTCAGTTTGTATGATTCACTACATAACTTTAAACTCAGATGAAAGACTTCAACACTTGTCCAGTCGTGTACCCGAAAAGGCCAAACTGCTGTTGAGTTTAAACAGTGTATGGAGAGGGCGAGTCACCGTGAACGGATCTCCGTCTTTTTCTGTCACCAGCCAATCTGTTGACCGAACTACGTCAAGAATAACGGAAAATTAAGTGGAAAGTGAGTGCCCCCACTGGAAGGCAACTAAGATATGTTCACATGCCTTGGCTGTTGCAGCAAAAGAAGACGAGATACCATCATTTCTTAGCTGGTATGGCAAACGAAAGCTAGCCAGGAGGAAAAACTTAACCAATGCCGCCAACGTTAATGTTAAAACGTCAACCCTAGGAAACAAAGGAAGACACCCCAAAAGGCAACGATTAAATAGGGCACCATCGGCAGCCATTGTCGAAAACAGCAGCAATCGTTCAAAAAACCGGCAATACAAGCTGAAATGGCTGAAGGATTCCAAAGCCTTTAAGTACTACGGCTGCGAATCTGCATTCGCATCTGCAATTCGAATCTGCAATTCGCCGCACCCCTGGCGAAATTCCTGAGCCTCCAAATAACGTCATAGCGTCAACAAATGAGTATCGCTCATTCATGAAGGATGGAAAACTTCAGGTTCATTTTGGGCCAATGCATTACCACCTCCTCTCCGTCCTTTCTAAAGAATGCGGATTTTAATCCACAGACCCACCTAACAATCACGGACTCTGACAGAAGGCTGTTTCAAGAAGCGCACAAGCAACACGTTCAAAGTGAATTTGAAATTTGAAGAAACTTTGACCAGGCCTAAACGGCCATTTTAGACATCTAATTAGTTCGGCTTTGTTTTGTTTACGTTTCAGTTGACATTTGATTAGAACAATTGTTCCTGTTATCTGGTTATGTTTAATAGTTAAATAGATTTTCAATATCAGCCAGGAAAAAAAAAATTAAAAAAGGAATTGTAGGTAAACAAATTACATTTTTTCTGTACTATTGTTTCTGTTACGTTTAAAAAAGAAAAGATAGGTCGGTTCTCATTCGGTCTATTATTGATAGAGTTAAATGGATTTTCAATAGCAGCCAAGAAAGAAAAATTTGAAAAAGTGATAGTAAACAAATAGTGTTATTAAAGAAAATTATTGATTATTAAAAAATGTTCTTTTGACCTTATTTTATTATGGATTCTACCATGATCCGATCCGTGATCCGATCCGTGATCCTGTTCAGGTTTTCTTAACGCCGTATTTTATACGTGTCTGAACTCTTTGAAGAACGAGTGATAATACAATAGGCAATATTGTCATTCAATTGGATGCAAACAGGCTTAGCCGAAACAACTTGTCGTGTTTCCAGTCCGTGGAAATAATTGCAGGCGAATGTATTGTATCTGCGGTTCTAGGAGTATCCAGTCGTTCCTAGTTTATTGGGTAGGAAGTCAGTTTTTTTGGAATTATTATTGTCAATGGATTCCCGTAGAAACACATACAATTTCCCGCAATAATCAAATTATCAATCCAGACTGATGTATCTTAATTGAACTTTCCCTTTCTTTATTATATTATTGCCATTTCATTTTGTTATGTTGTAATGTCGGTATTATTTGAGCTTGACCAAGAGGAAGGGGAGACTTTAGGAGCGCGCGAGGAACGAACCTGAGAAAAGTTAGGCTAAATTTGTTCAAGTTGGCATTAATTTAGACCCAGTCCGTCTTTGACTAGAGACACTCATTGAAAGTTTTTACAATAAAATACAACACTTTATTAGTTCCTCCAACTTAGTTTTTCAGCACTAATTTACAATGTGATATACTGAAATCAAACCTACGAAAAATATTAATACAATATTTATATTATATATGGTACACATTATTATAAAATCAATAAAAAGCTACAATATCAAAACTGAGAAATAACAATATCGTTATTTATCATATATTACACATTTTTAGCTCGTGATAAATATCAAAGACAGTTATATTATCCTGTTCCTTTCAAATGAATCTAAAACAGCGATACCTCTGTTTCATTGTTAACGTGTGTATAGTTTTATACCTTATGTAAATAGTTTATAATTCATCAATGAGTTGACTAACAGAAACACTACCTAACGAGCGCGCATTATTAAATCAACATAAACATTATCGTATCTTCCTAAATTCACTTATCAGTAACTTGCAAACACCCTACACAGTCTTAATTCTTATATTAAATTATTCCTTCTCAATTCATGTATCAGTTATTTGATAACACGTACACTCTTAATACTTATATAAACATCATCCCTTCTTATGTCATAAGTTGTTTGCTGAAACGCGCGCACACTCTTAATACTTACATAAACATCCCTTCTTAATTCATGTATCAGTTATTTGCTGACACGCACACTCTTAATACTTCTATAGCCATTATCCCTTCTTAATTCATGTTTCAGTTGCTTACAAAACACGCACACTCTTGTTAACACTTATATGAACATTATCCCTTCTTAATTCATGTATCAGTTGTTTGCTGAAACACGCGCACTCTCATTAATTCTTACATAAACGTTATTATCCCTTCTTAATTCATGTGTCAGTTGTTTGCTAAAACGCGCGCACACTCGTAATACTAACATAAACATTATTCCTTCTTGTAATTCATATATTAGTTGTTTGCTATTTGCTGTTTGCTTATTAATTCTTATATAAACATTATAATCATTTCTTTATCCGTGTATCAGTTGTTCGCTAAAATACGGACACTCTTATTAATACTTATCAGTATAAACATTATAATCCCTTCTTAATCCATGTATCAGTTATTTACTAAAACACCGCGCACACTCCTATTAATACTTAAATAATCATTTTAATCCCTTCTTAATCCATGTAACAGTTATTTACTAAGACACCGCGCACACTCCTATTAATACTTCTATAAACATTAGAATCCCTTCTTAATCCATGTATCAGTTATTTGCAAACGCGCGCACTCTTTTATTATCCCTTCTTCTAATATGACCGTACGGCCGCGCTGACGCAATCCTACAGAAAATAGAATCGCAAGGTGACGTGAGCGGGGCCGGATGGGTTGAAGTGAGCCGGTCAGGAAAAAGCCGTCCGGTCCCGCTCGAGTTCAAGTGACCTCGCACTGCACGACTATTCTTGTACTTTCTAGTCATATTATAAAATACTTATTGACTGACACACTCTTACCTGGGCATGATCGGTTGAAAAATTGACCCAATATCCCTTCTTAATTAGTGTATCAGTTGTTCGTTAAAACACGCGCGCTCTTATTAATACTTTTCAGTATAAACATTAGAATCCCTTCTTAATCCATGTATCAGTTATTTGCTAACGCGCACTCTCCTATTAACACTTATATAAACATTATTATCCCTTCTTAATCCATGTATCAGTTATTTGCAAACGCGCGCACACTCTTATTAATACTTATATAAACATTATTGTCCCCTCAGTCTTATTTCATGTATCAGTCATTTGCTATAACACGCAACTGTTAATACTTCTACAAACATTGGCCGTGTTTTCACGAGCGAGCAAACCAGGTCGCTTAAGCTTGTCGGCAATTAAACAACAAAGAAGGGCATTGTATTGTCGTTCTTTTGTGTTCTAATTTTCTATTGTCTTAACAAAAGAAAATATATCTACAGGAATGTTAAGCGAGAAAAACCGCCTCGTGAAAACACAGCCAATATTATCCCTTCTTAATTTATGCATCAGTTGCTCGCTAAAACGTGCGCACACTCTTAAATAAACGATATCTCTTCTTGTAATTCATATATCAGTTGTTTGCTAAAACACGCGCACTCTTATTAATTCTTATATAAACATTATTATCCCTTCTTAATTCGTGTATCAGTTGTTCGCTAAAACATCACTCTCACTCTTATTAATAGTTATCAGTATAAACATAAGAATCCCTTCTTAATCCATGTATCAGTTATTTGCTAACGCGCGCACACTCTTATTAATACTTATATAAACATTATTATCCCTTCTTTATCCATGTATCAGTTATTTACTAACGCGCGCACACTCTTAATACTTATATAAACATTCAAGTTATTATCCCTTCTTATTTCATGTATCAGTCATTTGTTATAACACGCAACTCTTAATACTTATACAAACAATATTATCCCCCCTTGATTTATGTATCAGTTGTTTGCTGAAACACGCGCATTCTCGCATTAATAATTCTATAAGCATGATTATCCCTTCTTAATTCATATATCAGTTGTTCGCTAAAACAAGCCCACACTCTTAATACTTATATAAACATTATTCCTCTTAATTCGTGTATCAGTTTTTCGCTGAAACACGTACACTCTTCTTAATACTTATATAAACATTATTCCTCTTAATTCGTGTATCAGTTTTTCGCTGAAACACGTACACTCTTCTTAATACTTATATAAACATTATTATCCCTCGTAATTCAGGTATCAGTTATTAATACTTATATTATCATTCCATCTTTTCACGTAACAGTTGCTTGTGAACACGCTCACACTCATATTAATTAATACTTATATAAGCATTGTTCCCTCTTAAATCGTGTATTAATTGTTTGCTAAAACACGCGCACACTCTTAATATTTATATAAATATTACTATCCGCTCTAAATTCATTTATCAGTTGTTCGCCAAAACGGGCATCTTATACAAATATTATCGCTACTCAATTCATGTATCAGTTACTTGCTTATGCGCGCACACTCTTGTTAATACTTATATAAACATCATTATCCCTTCTCAATTCATGTATCAGTTATTTGATAACACGTGTACTCTTAATATTTATAGACATTATCCCTTCTTAATTCATGTATCAGTTATTTGCTAACACGCACAGTCACTCTTTTTCTTCCACAATGATTATTCCATCAGTTGTTTGTTAACACGCGCAATCGTTTGATTGTG
This sequence comes from Cladopsammia gracilis, assembly GCA_022457155.1. Taxonomy (NCBI): domain Eukaryota; kingdom Metazoa; phylum Cnidaria; class Anthozoa; order Scleractinia; family Dendrophylliidae; genus Cladopsammia; species Cladopsammia gracilis. Next base: position 526,604 of record JAJGOT010000546.1, read on the forward strand.
TAGTTCACTTACACGCGCATACTCCTAAGTTTCATATAAACACTATTATTCTTTCTAAAGTCAATTATTAGTTGTTTACTACCTCGCACACCCTCTTATTTATTATACATATATTTTCTTCTTTATTACTAATTTGTCAGTTGTTTGCTAAAACGCGGATATTCCTTATTCTTATATATGAGCAATTTCATTCCTTTTTGAGTCATGATCAAAATCATTATGTAAACATCATTATCCCTACTACTCTAATTCGTATATTCCATCTTGATTCACACGCGCATATTCTTAATTCTTTTGCAAACATAGCTATCCCTTGATCCGTTGTATGATAACACACACACACACATTCTTATCTGGGCATAATCGGTTTGTACAATAAATTAATTAAAGTTGAATGATCATCATCAAAAGTATCCCTTGATTTTGTTAATTTGTCTCTTAAATTTGAATTTGAGCGAAGATGAGCTTCTAATATTAATTTAAGCCTAAAATATTAGCGTCGAAAAAAGATCAGTATACAAAGGAAACTGTAAGAAATCTCCCGAGTTTGATTTGTTTCCTCCCCCACACAACTGAGAAATCACGTGGGTAATTTGCATTATAACATAAAAACCAAAATGGTGGCTACCGTGAATAAGGCCTGTTGACTAAAAATAGCGGTGAAGGATAGCCTGTGGTAATGGATACATTTTGAAGCAGCCCTTAAAAAGTGCTCTTTTATGACAGATTATTTACTCTGATTTATTTTAAAGTAACAGAAGCATGCAACAGGAACAGCTGGTGGTCCATTATCCGATCCTGATTATGAGTCCATTTCATCTGATCAGACAGAAGATCCTGTCATGGAGTTCCAAAAGCGTTGCGAAGTCGCTTGAAATAGCTGAAAATATATGATATATTGAACAATTAGACTGCAATGTTGCAGTTTCTTACCGTGGTGGGAGAATGAACGTTCGCGAAAATTTTCGCTGAATCTTTTTAAGAGAAACTCCCAAAAGGCATCAGAATTGTGTTTTTATGGACATTGTTTCCCAAAGGTACTCGATTGGTGGTTAACCTCCTACTTGCGCAAACACGAATTTTAACCCCTAAAATGAGCGTAGATCACTTCGGGCACTTATTATGGAAGTTCTCTTAGGTCTTGATTTACCTGAATGGCAATAGGGGAAGCTCCGACCCAAGAATCAAATTGAATAGTAACCGAGCAAGAGAAATCAAATTGTGTAAGCGAACGGAGAGAAAAATCTTATCAAGATAAAAATATTTTACTTCTACTTTCGTGTTGCGCCTTATCAATATTTCAAGCGCGCATTTCCAGAGCGGTCTATCATTCTCCAGGAAGTACTCTTAAACTTTTTGGTCTGGGTGAGAGCTGCCCGCTATTCAAAACCCATAAATGCTTTCCATTTTGAATACCAACGTAAAACATATACCCAATTTTAAGACTTAAAAGATAAAACAAAATCATGGGTTCGAAATACTGAGAGATGACGGAATTCCAGAGTTTTCCAAGGTACAAAAAGAATATTATCCCCAACCAAGAAACTCACAATTTTCACGGCTTGATGCTGGTTAAAACATTAGGCTTTTATCGTACTTGACATACTAAGTGTGTGTGTGTGTGTGAAGAAACGTTAATTAAGGTATGATATGTGTATATAATTCGGGAAGTTTTCCAGGAATATTGTGAAACCTGTAGACCATAATTGTCAAAGTGTATACCCAATTTCAAACGAAAACAGCTTAAATTCCAATTCTTCGGGGCCTCGCATATCTACACAGGGACGTACTACCCGGATCAGACTACAACTCCTGCACTCAATTTTTATAGTTTACGGTTGTGGGTAATTTAATGCCAAGGGTTTGAGCGTAAACACAAAAAGACTATGACCAGTTCTCTTTTCTCCAAAAGTAAGGTGAGACAGAAGCGAAACACAAAGGCCCAAGTTAAAACGCGATCACGAGGAAGGTCCACGCGTGAACCCGCACGTAAGAACAAGTGTAAGTTTAAATTATTATGATCCTGGAGATGTACCTGTGATGTGACTTGTTTCCCATTTTTAGTCTCACTTGAATTCTTCTTCCTCTTCTGTATAACCTGAAGTGAAAACGAACTGTGTATAAGGCTAGGCCAAACAAGATCGGGAGTCAACGAGGGCTAAAGAATAAGAATTAAACGAGAGTTTCCTTTAAGTCTCAGTGATTATATTCAGTTCATTCCAGTCAAACGAGATTTAAAGTGTACGAATAGCATGTATAAGTGATTTTACTGAAAGTGTTAAATGCTTGTCTGAGATCTCTTCATTTAACGAACGGATGTGAATAGATTTGCAGTAGGTTGGTTAGCGAAATTTTAACTTCAACTTTAACTTTAATTAACATAATTGCCTTTAGCAAGCTAATCCGGCAATGGGCGGTCAGAACACGGAAGCTCGTGACATTGACAGCGAAAAAAAAAATCGTCAATACGTGAAATTGTTACAAATACTTGAATGAAACGCAGCAACAGAGTCAGCACATACAAAAGCTGGAGACAAAGCGTTCCAAGCGGGAACAGTTCTTACAAAAAAAGAAAACTTGTGGGCGTTAACATTAGATGAATAACGTTGGTATTGGAATGGGTGCTGTACACTAGCTCGTGTCAAATAGGGACAGACCACCGCGCGAAGATCATCCGGGAAAGATATCCGTACATTTCCTGTCTTGATCTTAAAAAAGAATGTCAAATCAATGGTCTTCCTTCGTGTCTCAAGATCTTGCCACCCCAAGTAATACTGATTGGACATGATTAAGAAGTTGCTTACTTCAAAACTCTCATAAAAATCTCAGGCGAGGGCCAAACGAGAGAAAACTATGAACGACATCTTTCAACACCAGTTACAATTAGAGCTCTTGAGAAGTGCATGACCGATTTCAAGCCAAACCGCGAGAGGAAGTCGGCGACTCTCGTCCTCATTTACTCATGGCTTTAAATCACTTTAGAAAATAAGCCTTGACATGTTTGAGCAGCTGCATGATGACCTTAAGACTTACCTGAAATACATTTCTTGTCATCAGCTATCCCTGGGTTCTTTTTCCTTTCCGTCATGGTGAAAACCACAGTCTAATACAGAAATGCAGATAATAATAAATTCTCCATAAAAAGTAAGGTAACATCATTCAGTTGAGCTCTCCTCTCCTTTTGAAGTGATCAGCAAATTGCATGAATGTAATCACGATGGTTGCTGCTTAAAGGCTTCCTTCCACACTCCCCTCAGAAATCAACCTATAACATATAACAATACTGTATTAACTATCGATTTCAGTTTGTGACATCATCAAAAAAGCAAAAAAGTAGAATTTATAGCAGATTTTCTCGAGTTTCTTTCCAAATTGTGAGACACAAACGTCATTTTTCACAATTATATTCTTTTTAGGGAAAAAATAAACGAAATTGCGTTATATTGGGATAATTAACCGTCTCAATGACCATAAGTATGTTTTTTCCTTTACAAATGATGTCCATATCCATTTCCGCTACATAGCCATTCTCAAGGTGCTGTGTTTCCATGGCAATGACAACTTATAAATAAGCAAAAATATGTTGGAATCCTCTTGCAAGACAAGAAAATTATGCTTTATTAATACCCTAGGGAGCCGCCTAACTCTCGTCAGCAGCCGATTCTCTGTTTTGTTTAATCTCAGTTAGAGAAAAACTTTTTTTTGCTGTGATGGGCTGGAATGAATGAATTAGAAATACCTAGCGCGTATATATACCTTGCTGCAATTAGTATCTAACATCTTAATATCAGCATCTCTAGTCTAATAGGCTCTTGGTATCCCTGAGAACTGCAAGATTAAAGCATTGCAAAACTGTACGTTTAACATTGCAATTGGTAAATATTAGTTATTAATCTGATATCGTAGAGTGATTTTCACATGAGTGTCGTAAAACCAAAACCAAATTAATTACTCTGACCAATCAAAAATAAGGCAGGCAATCCAATGAACCAATCAGAGCTCGAATCAAATACATGTAGCCGGCGCCAAGCGCGAGAAAACGCGTGCAGGCAAGTCAGAATTGATTTTGGTTTCACTTCTGATTGGTTGAAAAAGTGGCGTGAGATATTTTAGCCAATCACAAAGCGCAGCATTACAAAACCAAAGCAATAGTAAAATTCCTTTCGATACTCAATTGAAAACTGCACTATCACTTTTCCTTTCTTAATCGTAAACATTCACAGGTATTCCAAGACATACCTTTTAGTAAGTTGCCTTTTGTGTTAGGCGGTGGATTGTTGATAGACTTAAGACCCATTTTCTTCATAAGGAGCCATCTATCTTCAATCAATGATCACCTGCAATTCTCAAAAATAAAACTGTGTACGAGAAAAAAGAGCGTTAGTAATATAACACAGACATTTCTAATCGATGTAATTATAAAGCATGTTAGTGGCTATAACATGTGCTTAAAAATTATCCTCGCGCGTGTTGCGTGTATGTGCTCACGCAGTTACAGGCGTCGCGCACACACAGTCTCTTTCTTTCTCTCTCGCACGCACACACGAAAGTAAAACTAAGACGTATAATTTTTCAATTATTTACCTAGCTGCAATTAGTATCTCGCCATTGGCTCAGTCCCCTGTAGCGGATTTGTCAGCATCTCCAGTCTAATAGGCTCTTGGCATTCATGAGAACTTCGAGATTAAAACATTGTAAAACTGTGAGATTAACATTGCGTGCAATTGGTAAATATTAGTTAGAACCTTATTTTTACTCGAGTATTGCGGCCCCAGTCTATTTATTAAGCTGACATCGTAAGGCGGTTTTCACTCTATTGTCGTAAAACCAAAACCAAAGTAACTACTACGACAAATAAAAAAGAAGCAGAGAACTGATCCAATGAACCAATCAGAGCTTGAAGTAAATACATGTCGCCGGCGCCAAGCGCGGGAAACGTGTGTAGGCAATTCACGATTGGTTTTGGTTTTACCTCTGATTGGTCGAGAAAGTGGTGCAAGATGTTCTAGCCAATCACAAAGCAAAGTATTGCAAAACCGAATCAACAGCGAAATTACTTTCGATACTCAATTGAAAACCACACTGTCACTTTTTCTTTGTTAATCGTAAAAATATCCAGACTTACCTGTTAGTTACTTGCATTGTGTGTTAAACGGGGAATTTTTGATAGACTTGAGACCCATTTCCTTCATAGGGAGCCATCTGTCTTCAATCAATAATCACCTACAGTTCTCTACAAATAATATTTTTTACGAGACAAGAGCATTAGTAATATATAAAACAGACTTTTCTAATCAGTGTAATTATGAAGCATGTAAGTGTCTACAATATGTGGTTAAAAATTATCGCGCGCGTGTTGCGTGTATGTGCTCGCGCAGTTACAGGCATCACGCACACAGTCTCTCTCTCTCTCTCTCTCTTCCTCTCTCTCTCTCTCGATCATCATCATCATCATCATCATCATCATCATCATCACCATCACCACAATCATCATCATCATCATCATCATCATCATCATCATCATCTATCCTCTATTCTCATGAAGAATAGGGCCATCAATCCTGTTCCTCCTAGTATTTTCTGTCTCTGGCTGCAGTCTCTGTTTCTCTCCAGGTTCAAAATCCTAGCTATGTCCTTTCCTTTTCGACGGTTCTCCGCCACGTCTCTCTTGACCGTTCTGTCCTACGCTTGTTCTCGGGTGTCCATGTTAGTATGATCTTGGGGTTATTGTCAGCTGACATTCTTTAAACATGACCTAACCATTTCCATCGCCTGTATATTTGTTCACCAATATTCCTCTTTTTCTCTCTTGAGAAAATGAAGGTAAATAGGCTGTCTAGTGCTAGAAGGCAAATGGATTACACAAGACCGCGAAAAAAGCGTTAAAATTGCATTATGAGACAACGGGCGTGTAATTACGGTCACCCCTTTCAAGACCAATGCCAAAGGCCTTTTATCTCTCAGGTGAATACATACAAATTCTATCCCACGATTTATTATTTTAAAGCTGTTGATGAGGGTATATATTTCATACATTATAGCAGCAATTATAAAATCTACAAAGGAATTTATAACTTTGTAGAAATGAGTAAAAATAAATAACATCCAAGGTTTACCCCAAAACTGAAGCTTATTTTACTGCTCTCAGTGCATAGATTAATGTCATGTCTTTGAGTATGGATATATTTGAAAGTTACAGGGATGGCAAACTATATCATAGATGAAGGGAGGGGGGTAACATTATGCTTTATAATTCGACTGTGACGTCATTTACCTTATAAGGAAGAGAGGAAACGAAAAATATTCGAGCGAATTACACAGTAGATTGCCGTATTACACATTAGATTGCCGTATTACACAGTAGATTGCCGTATTACACAGTAGATTGCCGTATTACACAGTAGATTGCCGTATTACACCTTACTGTCCCGGTTTAAAGACGTCAAGCTATTAAAAATAAAATAATTTGAGTCGAATAATAAATCCCTTATTCGATGGTTTAACAGACAATACTTGCGGACATTTTACTCATAGCTCGTATTTTTCTCGCCTCTGCGGGGCTCGAGAAAAATACTACGCTACTCGTAAAATATCCGCGCGTATTATCTGTTAAACCATCGAATAAGATGTGTTTAAATAGACAATTTCTATGGCAAATATTCATAGAATAGAAGTTGGATGAACGAACACACAGCCGTGTGCAGAAAGTCGTATCGACATGGATTGCACGCACAAGATGATAATGGCTTGGAGTGGTATACAGTGAGATATCCCACGAGTCACTTGATTTTTCTTAGTATACACGGGAGCCTTTTGCCTCATGTGTATACAAAGAAAAATCAAGTCATGAGTATTCATGACTTTATAACTTGAAGGTATTCCGAAGATTTCTGACAGTTTTTTGACAATTTCCGGATATTTTTATAATGCTAGTTGCAAGTTTGTGATCAATTTCTGAATTTCCGAAGTTTATCGAAGACTCTCGACAATTTACCGAAGGTGTTACGAAAATTTCCGATGATTGTCCGAAGGTCATTTTAATGTTTTCAGTCATATTTGCCGAAGATTACCGAAGACGTCCGAAGATTAGAGAGGAAGATACCAAGATGTTTCGATTGAAGCCCACTTACATTTCTTGCTCAGAACACTTGCCAGTTCAATTTACGACGCTGATAAACTGACTGCACGAACATCTTTGATTTCCATCAATGGTGTGACAAAACTGCGCGACACAGGCATCAAATGTGATCAAAGGTTTTACCGCACTTTTGACTTTGCTTTTAACATTCTTTTGAAGCGCGTCAAAAGTGCTAGAAATTTGATGCACGTCAAAGGCGAATCAAAGGTACCTTTGTACAAGACAAAGCAGCATTTGACAGCACCTGTAGTATACTTTTGATAAGCGTCAAAGATCCACAGCATCAAAGATGCCAGCATCAAAGATGCACAGCATCAAAGATGCACAGCATCAAAGATGCACAGCATCAAAGATGCACAGCATCAAAGATGCACAGCATCAAAGATGCACAGCATCAAAGATGCACAGCATCAAAGATGCACAGCATCAAAGATGCACAGCATCAAAGATGCACAGCATCAAAGATGCACAGCATCAAAGATGCACAGCATCAAAGATGCACAGCATCAAAGATGCACAGCATCAAAGATGCACAGCATCAAAGATGCACAGCATCAAAGATGCACAGCATCAAAGATGCACTAACTTTGACTTACATCAAAGACGGTCTTTGCCACCATCGACACCCATGTTAAAGACTTGGTAAAGACAGTCTTTGCCATCTTTAACACATGTCAAAGGTGTATGGTAACGAAAAGTGAATATGTAGGATGTAAAAACCGTGCTCAGAAGTTACTAAACCGAAATGCCGCGTCGTTGAGGCAAGGATTGTATCGTATCATTTAATGTCGATGGAATGCGAAGAAGCGAGGCAGAAATGCGAAATGTGCATTGAGTCTGCGTACTATATAGTTTTGGACTAGTCTTGATTCCGTGACGTTCAGAAAATCTTGGAAATACTAATTCAATCAAGCCGAGCCTCCTCGGGCTATAAAAACACGCCAAACTTTACGGTCCGCTATGTCCGCTGGTCTTTGCCACTGTATTAAGACCCGTGTCCCGCCGGAGCAGATCAATGTATGCAAGGCCCTGTCCCCCTGGGTCGGTTCGCAGTGGACCAAGTCACCAGCAACCAGTTCAGAGTAATAATAATAATATAATTGAAAATATTTACACAGGATAACCACCAGTTATTTAACTGCTAATAATGTGAGCCCTGTGGGGTGCAGTGCCGTATCCAGGTAGTTGGAATCTTTTTCTCCTGATGTTAACAGTGAGGCAAGCCAGATCGCCATATATGACTTTGTTTCTGACCCTATCCTTCCATGAGACATTGAGGACCATTCTGAGCATGCGAGTGTAGCAGCTGTCAAGCCAAGCCACTTGCTCTACTGTGAGCGTTCATGCCTCCGAGCCGAAGGGTAGAATAAGGTGTTCCAGTATGGTAGACTTCCAGATTTTCTTGAGATCATGGAGTGCTTTCCAGGATTGTGCTTTCTTCGCCCGGATGTCTTTCTGAGTGAAGCTGATATAGGAGCCAAGGTACTTCAAGTCCTTTTTGGCAGCGAGCGATAAACAATCTTTGGTGGTGATCTTGACTTCCCCCTGGAAGTTGAAGCCCATGACCTCGGCTTTCTTTGCGTTGAGCCATCGACCCACCTTGCATTCACCCTCCACACTGAGCAGTAAAGCCTGTGCCTTCTCAACTGAGTCAGTCCATACACGATGTCATCGGTGAACTCGAAGTCAGTCTGGACCACAGGACCGACTCTTCTGCTCTTCCTTGGATTGATTGTGAACTTGTAATGCTCCTCTTTCCCTTCAACATCCAGTCGCAGGGATGATTATGAAGCAAGGATAATATTAATAAATAACAATAATAACTGAAAATAGGAGTACATTGACAATACAATAACCATATTGAAAAATGTTGAGAGTAATAGAGAAAGCGATAATGCGTGGTCAAGGGTATTGAGAAAGTTAGTTCGCAAGCATAAGTATTCAGCTAAAAAAGCTGAGTATTTGACTTTAATTAGAAAAGGTAAAACTCAAGAAATGGTTCAAGAAGTCGACATGTAAGCTATATATAGTGTGAACCACATGTAGCATCATGAAACTAAGAACAGACAAAACCAACCAGCACTCCACCTATTCCTCTACACCCACCACGTGACCTTCCAGAAGGACATCTCACTTTGGAAAAGATCTAACTTGCGGGTATGAACTAAAACAAGGAAACCAGAGCATTGTAGCACCAGGATATAAGAACATGGAACACCGGAACAGCCGAGAACACCTATATTAGGCGGCCCTAGGTTAGCTGTTTAGCTTGTGGTTAAGGTTAGGGTTAGCCGCGTTATACAGTGTCCCGGTGTCCCGGAGTTCCGGCTCTGATTAGAGGCGCGCGTCATATCATTGTTTTGACGAGACAAACTAGACTAGGTGGCATGTGGACTGCAGCATGTATCAAGGCTTCTCTGATTCATCTTAGCTGGAGTGTTCCTTTATAAGCATCTTATGTTCAGCAATATAGAGGTACTCTTCTTCTTGAGATGAGATGTCCTTACAACCAACGGCGTTCTCCTACGAATAGTAACAACAGCGAATGCGATTATAAGAATAGTAAGACATGTATACTAAAGCGTTTTTCCTTGTGATCTTGTTTTAGAGCTCCTAGAATCCATCTTTTTCTGTACAAATAATCTTTCGTCATTTTTGAAACGGGCAACCTAGCAAAGTAAATAAAGAAAAGTAAACAACGCAAGTAGAGTAATACTAAACTGTTACCACTGAAAAAAGATCCATGGCCCTATCTAGAACAGAAATCTAATATAAAAATTAGGCGCCTGTTTGATTTGTTATTCCCTTACTATAACTTTTTCAGTTAATATTAAAGCAAACGCCACCTGGCCACCTGGCCACTTGGGGGGGGGGGGGGGGGGGGGGGTGAAGCAAGAGAATTTAGTTTTATCGACTGAGTCGATAAGGTAAATTGACCACCGTAAAAAGATTCGAGAAAGCTGACGTTTCGAGCGCTAGCCCTTCGTTGGAGCGAATCAAGGATTTGTGGGTTGTGTGTGGTTTTATATAGTAAGTGGTGGAGATACGCTATTGGTAGAAATTTGGTGACGTGAAAAACAAATGTAAATTAGTTGAATGAAAAACGTTCGTCGATTCCGTGAGGTTTGAGAGTGCCGATTTGAAAGAATAGTTTTTGTTCTAAGTTTTTACGGCTTTGTATGTTACCCTGGTATAGGGAAAGGCTGCAGATCGTCATGTGTTGTTTAGAATAGTTAGTTAGATTGAAATGTCGCGCGACTGGTTTGGATGCGTCCTTGTCATTTTTTTCAAAGTCTCGGAGATGTTCACGAAAACGGTCGCCTAATCTCCTCCCTGTTTCGCCAATGTATATCTTTTTGCATAAAGTACATGTTATGCAGTAGATAACATTTACGGAGGTGCATGTGAAACGATCAGTGATTTTGATAGATTGTTTGGGTCCCGTTATTTTGTCCGCGTTGTGAATGAAAGGACAAGTGTTAATCGTGCGCGCGCACATTTAAAAGTTCCCGGTTCATCGTCAGATTTCAGTGCGCTCGTAATTAGAAAGTTACCTATGTTTTTGTCGCGTTTGAATGAGATAAGTGGGGGTTGTGAAAAAAGTCTGCCAGTTTCGGGGTCGTTTTGGAGTAATTTTGAATTTTTTTAAAATGATGTTTTTGACTGCGTTGTTGTTTGGGTGGAAAGTGAGGGTGAATGGAATTCTCCCGTTCTCTTCCTTCTGTGACTTTTGTAGTGACGAAAGTCTGTCGATCTGTTGTGCACGTTGTTGACGTTGTTGGTCCGTATTAACAACAGAGTCGGGGTAGCCACGTTTCTTGAAAAACTGGCACATTTCCTCTGATTTGTTGGAAACATTTGAGTCGTCACTACATAATCGTCGAAGTCTGAGAAATTGAGAATACGGAATGGCGTTTTTAACGAGTGATGGATGTGAGGATGAATGTAACAGATAACTGTGGGAATCTGTAGGTTTGTAGTGCACACTTGTAGATAAACCTTTGTCACTGATTGAAATATTGATGTCAAGAAAAGTGACTGAGGTTTAGGAAATTTCTCAGGTAAATTTTAAAGCCGGATGAAAAGTGTTGACCGAAGTTTTGAATTGATTAAGTTCCCCTTTTACTGGAAGAGGTAGCGCCAATGCAGTCCATCGAGTGTAGCCTACAAAAAGGTTAGCGTACTTTGGTCCCATTTTAGTGCCCATGGCGACTCCATTTACTTGTTTGTAGTAGTTTGGGGAAAATGAAAAACAGTTAAGCGTCAAAACTAACTCGGCTAAGCGGAGTAGTGTTTCTGACCTTGGGTATTGAATGAAGCGCTGGTCGAAAAAATATTATAGTGCTTGAAGTCCTTTGTCATTGGAGATGACGGTGTATAAAGAAGTAATCCGGCTCATCCTCGGTGTAAGAACCTGTGAAACTCATGAGTGACGTAAAACAAAGAAAACAAAAGGCATAAAACAATAGAGTCAACTGGGAATGCAATACTACAAAGGTAAAAACAAAGGAAAAAGTCACAGGTTCTTACACCGAGGTAAACCCAGTAATCCAGGCCATAGTAAAAATTAATTTGTTTTCGCCGGGAAAATTAAAATCACGGAAAATCTAGAGTGCGTGATCGGTGTCCTTGATGTACGAGGGTAGTGATTTGACAATGGGCGCCATGATTTTGTCTAAATAGCTAGAAATGAGTTCGGTAGGGCAGCTTCAAGCGGAAACAATTGGTCGGCATGGATTGTTTAGTTTATGAATGTTTGGCTTGAAATAAACGCGCGAGGTTCTAGGAGTAGTGATGGTGAGATTATTGGCGGTAACTGGTAATTGTTGTTTGGTAAAAAGGTCTTGAATTGTTTCTTTGACAATTTTTTGGTTGGCAGAAGTGAGATCTTTATCAACTTTGGCATTGAAAGCGGTGTCAGAAAGCTGCCGAAAAGCCTCTTGTCGGTAAAGATCGGTCCGCCAAACAACTACCGTTCGGTCCGTCAAACTAAATTTGTTGAGATTAAATTATTTTGCACAAAACAAACTTTAGTAATTGCCATGTTGTTAAAAATAAGAAAACTTCAAATTCTGTAGGAAGTTATTTCTAAGCCCGTTGGAATTACATATATTTTACTACAGGTACAAACGCTACAACTGGCACGACTTCCGTATCACCTCATGATTAATTATGCATAAACTTCATTGTAAAAGACAACAATCGCCCAAACAATAGACCAGCTCCTATGTTTTTATTCACGTCGATGCGCTCATAAAAATTGGTATCTTCTCGATATATCAACAACAAATTGAAATACAACAATACCTCGTTCTTTTTATTCATTGTTACGTTGTTTTTCTTGTTTGTGTTGAATCGTTTTATGGATCGTACTCGAACAAGGGCCTAAAAAGTAGTCGACAGTAGAAATCCACCATTGAATAAAGTTGAATATAACATTACCTTAGCTGTTATATGCCAAAGTTGCTGTCAGTAAAACTCTCAAGTCGCCATGAATTCAATGAATTTTCTTTAATTTATCACGTCTTTGATGGTCTTTCTGTTGTACTCTGTTAGCTTTCAACAACTTCGTGCACTGCTCAGTGAACTTTTAACACTTTTCTCAGCTCTGGAGGCTTGGAGCTTTCTTCCTGTTCCTGTAAAATCTAGAAAGAATTCGAGTTATCTAATATGACAATCAAACGTTACAAATGCAAACATGACTCAAAACTGAGTTACTTTAAGTCTCTACTCGGGAAATTCATCTTTCCTTGCATCAGCATCAAACTACAGTGGAACCCCGATAAGTTTACGATCTTCGATTTAACGACGGATATTCCCGATTTAACGATCAACATTTTTATCGCAGCTCTTGAGGCTTGGGGCATTCTTTCTGGTCGTGCAATGACCTACGAAATGTGAGTAAAACCAATTTTAGGACAATTATTACCTTTCAAAAACCCCAAAAACTTTTTACATGCAACACCGTGAACGGTCGCAGATTGTTACTCGGAGTTGGTACCTTGTATCACGGAAAGTATCCTCCGAGGCAAATTGTTATTCCCTTCTTGTTTAGCGTACTGCGCGTTGCTAGTTCTAAGTAGGTTTTTCACTATTTCTTTAGCAATAACGTCCTTAAATTTGAATCAAAATTACTCTCTTTTAAGAGTTCTTAAAGTACGGACTGAACAGTGGTAAAAAATATTGGCAAAAAACGGCCGCGAATTCCTCACGCACGCTCGACGGCTTGCCATGCATGGTTGGATGAAACTACGGCGTCTTCCCTATTGGTTGAGTGGTGGCATACTTTCATTTGTCTCAGAAAGTTATGGCAAAATAATCTTTTGGGCAATTGAATAGATTAGGAATTTTTTTCTTGGACAATTGATTTACTATTAATAGTTAAAAAGGAGCCGAGCCTGGCCATTCTCACCTCCAGTCGTCAATCAACCACTGAAGCATAAACAATTGACAAATAACATGCGTCATTCATACCAAGACCATTGCTAACACAATTTGGAAATACTTTAGGAAAGATATATCAGAAGTCTTTATGAACTTCTATTTCTTTTTTACCTTAGGTAAAATCTTGGTTTTATTAGATTTTTGAAGCAAATTATATTTAAAGGACACGCAATTGCAAGTTAACCACGTTTTGTGACTGAAAGACGCCTTAATTTGCATTTCACACCCAAAAGGTGTGAAATTGGGAAGGAGCTAAGCCTTTTATACCGAAACTTCATGTTTAATGAAAATGATATTTTTTCGACCATGATGATGGTATGATGTCAGTTTGGTGATAAAATAATAAATGCAAATGTATTTACGGTCAAACCTGTATTAAGCGGACAGCAGCCAAAGTCCCAGAATGTGGGGTGGCGAATGGTACCTTCAAAATCGTGGGGCTCGGAAAATTTTGGTCCGGTCTCGAAATCTCGGCAGTTTTTGTTTTAAGTCTCAAAGTCTCGTTTGACTGGTGCTTTTTTCTGTCTCGGAGTCTCGGATTTTTTTCCTCAAGGTCTCGGAGTCTCGGATACTTTTGTCAAGCATTCTCATTCTTCATCCTTGTTTGTTGTTTGATAGGTGAATCGGATATTTTTGGCACCGAGTCTCGGGCTCGGTTTTTTCCCGCATTGGGTCTCGGGCTCGGATTTTATAACGCAGCTGCGGTCGCGGTCTCAACTCGGCGAGTCTCGGATTTACCATTCGCCACCCCTAGAATGTTGTTCTTATGTTTAAGTCCTGGCCAAACGGGAGCGCAAGTTGACTCAAGTTTCAACAATTTTAACTTGCAGACAAACTTTCGTTGGGTGGCCAAAATGCTCGCAAGAAGACGCAAGGTGAAACAAAGCCATTTCATTGCAGCCTTGTGCACGCGATCATACCAAAGCAAACAATATTGAAAACGACTTGTGTGTTTGGGTGACCAAACGGTGAAATACTTTGAACTCGATTAAAGTGAAAGACCATTTTTTCCATTTTCCACCTTAAAGCAACTTTTCACTCCCCGCCGTGTAGAATACATTCTGAGAAACATAAAAGGTAAACTCAACTTGCCTAAGCCGCGCCATCCTCGGAAACCCAGGAGCAGTTAGTTGGGGCGAGACAATGTAAAATCTCGGCAAAAATCGACGCCACCAACTAAAATCGGCGCGATCGACTAGTGGGAGGAGGGTTGATGAAAGCTTTTTCACCCTCCCTGTCCTCCTCTACTTGTAGGGAGTGGGGGAAAGGCGGATGAAAGCCCTTTCACCCTCCCTGTCCTCCTCTCCCTGTCGGGAGGGGGATACGCAAAAACAATTAGCGCAAACGTCCTTAAGGGCCTGGTCGCACTAGGGTTTTCCGATTTAGCGGAAACGGAAAGACTTTTTCCGCCTTGCTAGCTAATTGACGATAAAAATGTGGTGTTGGGTCATTTTGCACAATGCATTTTCAGTTATTCATTGTCTATTTTCTGTTGAGATATTTGACAAGTGAAAAGACTTTCTAAAGCAAATACAATAGGTTGTCGCAATTTCAAAACAATTAAAGCCCACAAACCTATAAACAGATCGATAATAAGTCACGTGCACTGACTTTATCTGATGAAAACATTCATATAAACTAACAGTAATCACAGCTTATGGGGACGCGTTCGAAGGAATTTCCGGCGGAAATGAGCCCCTGAAAAAAACGATAGGGGCGGTTATTTGGAAGACCGTCTACCAAAAAAACCTCAGATTTTACTGTACATAAACCGTAGGACAACCAACGCGAAATTAGGATTGCGTTTTTCGAACGCGATTAGTATGTGGTGTTTTATTAGATATAAAGTCACTGCACCTGACGTATTAATATTAATTATCAAAATCTCAACTCACACAACAAATGGTGACTGAATCTTTAATATTCTTTCAACAAACTTTGAACTTCACATGTGCCGAATCTAATGCAAATGAGAAAACTCTGTTGTTCTTGCTCATTTACATTAGATTCGGCACATGTGAAGTTCAAAGTTTGAACCGGGCCTAATTCGATTGCATTACACAGTGGATTCACTTTTGCGTAAAATTAACGTTAATGTCCCTTTTCAGTAGTCATTGAACGGCAAATATCAACAAGGAACGTAACTAAACAAAAGTGAAGCGACTATAATGTAACCAGTATCCAAGTGTTGAATTTTTGCGTTCAGCTGAAACCACGTGAGTTCATCGCAGGAAATTCATATTCGTCATTCTCTGTCGCTAAACAGCAAAAATCATACACCACTTACTAAGCGAGTTGTCTTTAGAATAGCTCTGTTTGGCAGGTTCCTCTTTTCATCTTCAGAATTTTCGGCTCTCAAAATGTACGACAACAACAAGCAATGTTGACTCCTTGAGCCAGAGCTCGTATGAGACAAAAGCTGTTTTTTTCGTATGCTAATTTCTTTCTTACGCAACGGATTTTTTCAATTTCTTTTGTTTTCAGCACGAACTGCACGTGCTATGCTTCAACTTCTTTGCAATTTGCATACGGTGCACATTTGTATACGAACACATAATGCTACTTCCCAGTGTTCCTACATGTACTCTGAATTCCATTGTGCCCGTTCTAACAAAGGAGACTCACATCCCGGTGAGGCTGAGCCTGCACGTAAAAGATTATTATCATGGTATTTTTCATTGTTTCTGGAGTGGGCGATTTTTTTTCATGCGACTGTCGTTTCGACTCCGACGGAATTGATTATCTTGCCCCGTGAGAACATTGTCAAGTACCAGACTACAGTTAGATAAAACCTTAGTAGCGCTCTCTCGAGAAAACAAGGCATCAGTTCCTAAACCGACAACTTATCCAGATTAAAATTATTATTTCCACAGTCAAAAAACTTTCGAAATGCCGACCGAGTATATGATAGAAATCTGCATCCCTGCAAAGCTCTGACTGCAACGACTTCTTCAGTATCCTCAGAGGTATTGAGATACCTAAGACCTGGGGCAAACGTTGAATCTAAGTCGCGTCGCATTTATTAAAAATAGGTTTGATAAAGAGTCGACTTAATTCCAGCGTGGTAGCAAACGTCGAACCTGCGTCGATCCTATTTCACAAGTTGCACTTTATTAAAACACGGGAATAAGCACGTGTCCCCGTGCTATTCACTCGATGCGCGGCTAGTTACTGCTAGGACTTGCTAGCGAAATGCCGAAATAGAGCCGGTGCTCGTCGGGCCTTTCTTTGGTATTTAATTGCGAAAAATAGAAAGAGAAGACTCGCATTACATACAGCTCTCTGAGCAAGGCTTTCACCGGCTGCCCATCCCTCAACGTCATTGTTTTCTTCAAACACTGAACATTTATTGCAAATAGGGAATTCGCATCTCAAGCATTTATATTTAGTGTTCGTGAAGCACAAAAAATACATTTCCATCACGCTGTGTGATGTCAGCAATGACTTTCGATAGCTCGCCATTCGCGGTCGTGAAATTGTCTTTGTACAGCGTGTAATGGTCCTTTTAATGGTCGAATAAAATAAATGATACAAACAAACTACAGCCTCCTTATCCCGACCATGTGCTCGCTATCTGCACACAAAGCATGCCGGGAAATGTCAATCATCTAGCTATAACACAGCGCATGCTCGTCAGGGGGGATAGCGTTTGGCAGATGGGGGAGTCGGTATTTTTGTGACGTTTGCGCAGTCCATAACATTTGTAATTTGCATGATTTATGAATTGAGTTCAGCGCGTGTTCAGAACGGCGTTTCCTGAAACGCCGAACCACTGTCGCATTATCCGACTTGGCAAGTCGATCTTATTCTGGAGTCGAACCAATTAATTTGAGTCGAACTTAATTGCGGCAGACGTCGCACCATTCATGCGCCTATTTCAAAATTCATAGGTTCGACGAATTAAGTTCGCCTAAGATTCGACGTTTGCCCCAGGCCTAAGCCGCTAAACCGGGAACGGAAACAATACTACAAATTCATGATACAATTTAAAATTGCCTGCAGCCTAAAATGTCTAAAATGAAGTCAACATACAGCTATGCAAATGAATTTACACCCGAGACTATATTAACTGTCAAGCAAAACAAAAACGGTACGTTTTTGAAATTAAGAATGCCAGTACATTTAGCAGTGCCCGGTCAATCCTCGTGTGTTTGGCCTTGTTTACAAAAAGGTAAATCTAGCTGTCGAGAAAAAACTACGCCGGGCTTACAGGTCTTTACAGGCACATTCACCGCCAAAAATAACTTCAAGCATCACGCTTTAGTGAATGTGCCGACACCTATAGAACGAATTTAATTTCATTGTAATAATATAATGGTTAATTGTATCACTTATATATCCCGAAAAAATCCTTCCGTTTCCGCGTTATTTCCGCTAAATCGGAAAACCCTACTACAGTCAAAACCAAAAATTAGCCCGTGCAAATTGACATAAAGACAGAAACATTCCACAAAAACGTGTCTCACCGGAGTGGTTTGAATTCTTTTGTTTTCCTCAATTTTTGCACGGGCGAATTTTTGTTTTTGACTGTAGTGCGACCAGGCCCTAAGATAGGACTTATGTGATTTTGCTATTGGCTGAAGTAGACTGACTACGAATGAGGATATTCGTTCTGCGGGTCTAACGTTTCCTGATACAATTGGCCGTCTCGTCCAACGGGTGTTGGTTTGTGGATCTTTGTAAGATTATAAAAAAGGGTATTCTCGGTAGATTAGGTGTCTGTCAGTGTGATAACCATTTTACAGTCTTTTAGTCAATGTAGCCTCCCTGGTGGAGTTCTTTGGTTATTTGTTTAACCCTTTGAGAAGTTTCTTTACCATTGCTCATTCGAGGGGGGTGTAGTTATTTCTGTCGTCCAGTTGAACCTGACCATCCTGTGTTTTGTCTCGTTTATGCATGATGACAGTAATGGTGCCCTTATCCGCTTCCTTTATGTTTACATCAGAGTTGTTTTTAAGCTCTGTTGTGGTTTTTCTTTCGTTTAGCGGTAGGCTGTTTTGGGGCTTGGTTATATCTATTTGCGCAAATTAATTGTATTTTGATTTCTTCTACATAAATCTCTAGAGCATCACGGACGGTTTAACTGGTTCCCAGTTAGATCAGTAACATTTTCGCCATGAAAGAAAAACTGGAGCCGCATTCTCTTTCACATGTGAATATATCGATGGCGTCACGTTTGCTAACGTCTTTTCATTGTTTAAGTGATGATCTTTGGAATATCGCGAAGATTAGAATGCATTTGACTTCTGAGAGCACAAAGACTCTCATCCATGCTTATGTTATTTGCCGATTGGACAATTGTAACTCGTTGCTCCTCGAGTCACCGAAGTATATGATTCAGAAGCTCCAGCGTGTTCAAAACTGCGCTGCATGCCTTGTAGCTGGGCAACCTAGGGCTGCGCACATTGGCCCTGTCCTGTGGAGCAGCGAATTACCTTTAAAGTATTACTGTTAATTTTTAAAGCTCTCAATAATCTGGCGCCTCCGTATTTAAGTCAACTTATAGTCCCATATAACCCTACAAGAAATCTTAGGTCAGCTAGCAAACATTTATTGGAAGTACCGAATGTGCGCCTGAAGAGCTATGGGGACAGGGCCTTTTCGGTCGCTGCCCCAAAGCACTGGAATGAAATTCCCTTAGACATTAAATTAAGTCGATCAGTTGATGTTTTTTAATCCAGATTGAAGACTTATCCTTTTAGACTTGCTTTTAATTGATTTTTTGTTTTAGTGCTTTTGTTAGTTGATATTTAGCGATATAGAGCTTTTGTATATACCGCTATAGAAATAAAGTTATTTTTATTTTTATTGTTTATGAACTGTTTGTTCTTGGTATATAGTCGAAACATTTTCGGATTTCTCATCGGAAATATTCGGAAATGATAGGAAACGTTCAAATGACCTTCGGACAACTTTCCGACAATTTTGGAGCCGTTTTTGTTTCTATTTGGATAAAATTTACTGTTACAGTGATTTTTTTACTGTTAGTGTTAAAATGCCTAAAATTTAACTGTTTTATGTCACAGAGCCCAAACATTAAGTGTTATCGAGTTACCCCCATTCAGACTAGATTCATCCAAAAACTATGTAAATACAAATTTGTCAACAGAGAAGTGTTTTCCATCAGTTTTCCTCTATAGTGACCGATTACAGCAAGTTCGCAACACGATAACCAAGAAATTATAAAAGGCAGCTTTTGACAAATTCTTATTTAAATCTAAACGCGCGCGTTCTGTATTTTCGGTACCTTGCTAACACACTGAATTAAAATCTTTTTCAATGCGAAAGTAACGAATTTTTTTCGTTGTAACAAAAAGATGGCGCCTTTTCCGGTTTAATGATGGTTTCTTATTAAACACAGAATAGTTGGACCCAGGCATTAGCATTTTGTGAAAATGAAAATTGGCAATGCCCCGGGGTATAGTAAAGAAAGAAGGAAAATTCTTCGCGGAATCTAGACTCATCTAAAAGCGAAATGTTAAGAAGTGTTTTCCCTCAGTTTTCTTCTAGTGACCGATTAGAGCAAGTTCACAACAAATTTCTCGTCGGAAATGGAGCCAGGATTCTTCGAGGTCGAAAACACGAAGATGTCAAATACTGCTGAGGTGGTCTAATGAATGACCACCGGGATTCGAACGTGAGCAAATGCCCGAATTATATCCGAGGAGGAATGGGCACTGCTATATACCCAACTCTGTACGAAGTGGATGTCTCAGAGTGACAAATGATAATAATGATTATAATAATAATATTCTCACTGGGGCCATCTCGCACAAACGCCCCAAATCTCTTCGGAATTCAAGGATAAAAATTCCCGCGCGCTCGTAGTCCCCCGGGTGTTCTGTTTCACACAGGTTTTGTATAAATAGGCCTGTTTTGGCCTGTTTAATTCCCTTTTCGTTAAACGTTCGCCAGTCGTTAGCTTGGCGTTTTTTCTCTTGCCCGGTCATCGCTGCGCCATCTTCGAAGGTTTTCTTCGTTCTTCGTTCTTCGTTCTCCACGCCGGACCAAGTCCCTGCAGCGGCCGTCGAGCCTCCAGCTGTCGTGCCTCCAGCTCCAGCCAACGCTGCCGATGATAACAACGCTAACGACAACGCTAACGCTAACGACAACGCTAACGACAACGCTAACGACAACGCTAACGACAACGCTAACGACAACGCTAACGACAACGTGGTTCCTGTGCCCCAACCTGCGGCTCTGGTGGTTAGTGTTCAGTCAGTTGTCCTTGTATCCGTCCCCTTCGCCCGTTTTTCGGGCTAGGCGTTGTTGGTCTTTTAGCTTGGTTCTTGCTTCTGTATTAGGTTAGTTCTCGCTTTTGTACTATTAGTTTGGTTTACGCATCTGTGTACAAGCTTACAGTTTTCGCGTCGGTGTTACAATTTTATTTTCGCGTCTGTGTTACAACTTTAGTTTTGGCGTCTGTGTACAAATTTGGTTTTCGCGTCTATGTACAATTTTAGTTTCTCGTCTGTGTGGCAAGGTTAGTTTTCGCGTCTATGCTACCAATTTAGTTTTCGCATCTTTGTTACAACTTAATTTTCCGTCTGTGTGACAACTTAAGTTTTCCGTCTGTGCGGCAAGTCTGTGTGACATATTTAATTTTCGCGTCTGTGTGACAAAATTTTGTTTTCCGTCTGTGTGACAAGTCTGTGTGACAAATTTAGTTTTCGCGTCTGCGTGACAAATTTAGCTTTCGCGTCTGTGTGCCAACTGTAGTTTTCTGTCTGTGTTACAAGTCTGTGTGGCAGACTTAGTTTTCGCGTCTGCGTGACAAATTTAGTTTTCCGTCTGTGTGACAAGTTTGAGTTTCGCGTCTGTGTGACAAATTTAGTTTTCGCGTCTGTGTGTCAACTTAAGCTCTCCGTCTGTGTTACAAGTCTGTGTGACGTATTTTATTTTCGCGTCTGTGTGACAAATTCAGTTCTTCGTCTGTGTGACAAGTCTGTGTGACCAATTTAGTTTTCGCGTCTGTGTGACAAATTTAGCTTTCGCGTCTGTGTGACAACTTTAGTTTTCCGTCTGTGTGACAAGTCTGTGTGATATATTTTAGTTTTGCGTCTGTGTGACAAATTTAGCTTTCGCGTCTGTGTGACAACTTAAGTTCTCCGTCTGTGTGACAAGTCTGTGTGACATATTTTAGTTTTGCGTCTGTGTGACAAATTTAGTTCTTCGTCTGTGTGACAAGTCTGTGTGACAAATATAGCTTTCGCGTCTGTGTGACAACTTTAGTTTTCCGTCTGTGTGGCGAGTCTGTGTGACAAATTTAGTTTTCACGTCAAGTCTGTGTGACAAATTTAGTTTTCGCGTCTGCGTGACAAATTTAGCTTTCGCGTCTGTGTGCCAACTGTAGTTTTCTGTCTGTGTTACAAGTCTGTGTGGCAAACTTAGTTTTCGCGTCTGCGTGACAAATTTAGTTTTCCGTCTGTGTGACAAGTTTGAGTTTCGCGTCTGTGTGACAAATTTAGTTTTCGCGTCTGTGTGTCAACTTAAGCTCTCCGTCTGTGTGACAAGTCTGTGTGACGTATTTTATTTTCGCGTCTGTGTGACAAATTTAGTTCTTCGTCTGTGTGACAAGTCTGTGTGACCAATTTAGTTTTCGCGTCTGTGTGACAAATTTAGCTTTCGCGCCTGTGTGACAACTTTAGTTTTCCGTCTGTGTGACAAGTCTGTGTGACATATTTTAGTTTTGCGTCTGTGTGACAAATTTAGCTTTCGCGTCTGTGTGACAACTTAAGTTCTCCGTCTGTGTGACAAGTCTGTGTGACATATTTTAGTTTTGCGTCTGTGTGACAAATTTAGTTTTCCGTCTGTGTGGCGAGTCTGTGTGACAAATTTAGTTTTCGCGTCAGTGTGACAGATTTAGCCTTCCGTCTGTGTCACAAGTTTGGGTTTCCCGTCTGTGTGTCAGCTTAGTTTTCGCGTCTGTGTGACAACTTTAGTTTTCCGTCTGTGTGACAAGTTTAGTTTTTGAGTCTGTGTGACAAATTTAGTTCCCGCGTCTGCTTGTCAACTTTGGTTCCCCGTTCGTGTGACACGTCTGTGTGACAAGTTTAGTTTTCCCGTCAGTGTGACAAGCTTTAGTTATCGCGTCTGTGTTTTAGTCTTCCCGTTCCTGTTTGTGTGACGGTTTTTGGGCCTCCCCGTTAGTTTTTACGGGGGTCGACAATACCGTCGTCCCGCGTCCAGGCCCCTATCCTGGAGGTCCATCTGGTCGCGATGGACGTTTCAGGCCACAGCACTACCGGCCGGGAACCTTTCCCCGACGCTGTTTTAATTGTAGAAGAGTTGGTCATTTTGCTAGGGATTGCCCATTAGTCTCCAAGGCTGTTTAAAAGTTACGTTTCTTTGCCATATATTGGAGTTTCAGTGCCTTTGATCGTTTGCCTTGTTAGATATTTCTGTGTTCTTCTGTATGAAGTCCACGCCTCATTTAAGTTTGCTTCGTCTATTATTTTGTGTTTGTTTCGCTTGCCTTAAGCTAACCGCTGGTATGCCTTCGATGGGGTCTTCTTATACCCTTAATTGCTCTGTCCCTGGACGGGGTATTTCGGGGCTGCTTCGCGGTTGGCTTTTCCCCTTTTCTATATCATGTTTCTTCGGCGCCTTTTTTCGTTGTCCTTTTGTTTTAGGCGCCCCCGTGCAAAACCTCGTTATGATTTTCGCCCGGACGAAGTCCCGTCAAATTTTGTTCAGTGGTGCAATTTAAAAGGGGAAGAGCCTCGCGTTGCAGGCCCTAACCCCTCGCTCTATATGGTTTCCAAGGGAATCGTTCATGCCACTCCTCAAGGTGTTATTTTCCGAGATCCCAGTAGTTTTGTTGCTGGGAAACTGACTCGATCGGCACCAGTCTTACTGGAAGTTCATTCTGTCAGAACACCCAAAGAAAGATGAGATTTTATCCTACATCGTCCGGGGGGTCGACATTTCATTCCGGTTTTCCATAGTTTGTATTAGTTTTGCCTTTCACTGTTTTGTGGCTTCATATCTTTAAGGTCGTAAAGTTTGCAATAGAGCTTTTTGAGTTATGGGGAGAGTTACGGTCATCTGTGTATTTTGTTGGGACCTTACCACCCTGCCTAGCTTTCGGGAGTAGCAGCCGTAGGGCTCGCTTCTTCCCATATCTTATCCTTGCCTGGGGCGTTTGGGAGTGAGGGCTCCCAGTGTGAATATATTACTATTCTCACTGGGGCCATCTCGCACAAACGCCCCAAATCTCTTCGGAATTCAAGGATAAAAATTCCCGCGCGCTCGTAGTCCCCCGGGTGTTCTGTTTCACACAGGTTTTGTATAAATAGGCCTGTTTTGGCCTGTTTAATTCCCTTTTCGTTAAACGTTCGCCAGTCGTTAGCTTGGCGTCCCTCCCTCCTCCCCGCAGCGATTACCATTGTTCCCATCCTAGCTAGCTCCCGCTCCTTTACGCCTCCGGGCTCGCTTCTTCCCATATCTTATCCTTGCCTGGGGCGTTTGGGAGTGAGGGCTCCCAGTGTGAATATATTACTAATAATAATAATAATAATAATAATAATAATAATAATAATAATAATAATAATAACAAAAGAAGCTACAAAATTCAAAAAGGAATTTGACCTCAAAGAGATGCCACCTGAAGATGAGGAGGCAGCAACACTGTACGCGAAAAAAAAAAACTCAAAGAGAGTGAAGACAGCCGCAAAACACCAGGCTCTTCAACAACTGCAAACAAACTGGGAAGGAAAAGCATTGCATGGAAGGTACCCATCACGACTTACAGAAGCTGATGTTGATATGAAAGCAACAAACCAATGGCTCAAATCCTCTGGTCTCAAGGCTGAAACGGAGGGATTCATTGTAGCTGCACGAGACCAAGCCCTCCCCACCAAAGCACACCACCACTACATTATCAAGGATGAGGCAGACCCACAGTGTCGCATTTGCAACAAATTCCTAGAAACCATCGACCATATTGTCTCAGGGTGCCCAGAGCTAGCAAAAACAGAATACATACAGCGGCACAACAAAGTGGCAACCTATTTACATTGGAACATCTGTCAAGAGTATGAAATACAAACAGCAGACAAATGGTATGAACATAATCCAAAACAGGTAGAAGAAAAAGACAACATCACCATCCTGTATGATATGCCCATTCATACAGACAGAGAAATTCCTGCAAATCGCCCTGACATAATCATCAAGAACAACAAGGACAAGATATGCACACTTATCGATGTAGCCATTCCCTCTGACAAAAACATCTCCACCAAAGTCTCTGAGAAAACATCCAAATATAAAGACCTAGAACTTGAGATAGCAAGAATGTGGCAGACGAAAACTCAAACCATTCCTGTGGTAGTAGGCGCACTGGGGATGATCAAGAAAGGCATAGAAAAAATAGTCACTAGCATCCCTGGCAACATCAACCTCTGCGAAATTCAGAAAACCGCACTACTTGGGACAGCCAACATCCTGCGCAAGACCCTTTCTCTGCAATGCTAAGTAGTGTGGCCTCCACACAGCGCCTCATGGGTGCCCTAGGTCCATGGTTTGGACCCGGCCCCCATGGAGAACACATAATTATATAGAGAACACATGATAATAATAATAATAATAATAATAATAATAATAATAATAATATAAAATAATAATATAAAAAAATAATAATAATCATAATTTTAATCTTTAAAATTGCCTATATTACATCTCATCTGGCCGATCGACTGCAACTGCAACACTGTAAATCCTTGGCAACCTAGGTCCTGGGTGCCCTAACATAACTTATATCTGGTTATGTTGACTTATTTATGAATGCAACAAAACCTCATCTTACTAAGAAAAATCACCAAAAATTACAAAAGAAAATTACATGAGAAATAAAAATAAAAATAGTGTTCTCAATGCCTTATAAATGATTATAAAATGCTCAAGGAAATGCGCGCGCTATGATTGGTCAAACCGAGTTCATTATAACTCGATAAAGCACGCGCGTGACGTAAGCTTCATTAAAACCGTTTTCATTTTATAAAAGAAATAAATAAACTTGTTCCTCGTGCATTGTTGAGTCATATAAGCACTTAGGCAAAGTAATGCTGATCTCAGCAGTGCAAAGGACACTCTCGCCCTGATCCACGACATGGTGGTCGCATAGCTTTCACTCAACCCTAAGAAAAAAGTTCCCACGACTGAACTTGACTAGATACTGGCTCAACCAAAGATACGCAAGCTAAAAATAGCTTTATATCGAGAAAATATATATA